>CAJQZJ010029616.1:17165-39542 GCA_907164525.1 Lophiomys imhausi | reverse complement strand
CCCCAGTGAGGGGCTGGGGTGTGGCTCAGTGGTAGAGCACCTGCCTAGAATCCCCCAGTGAGGGGCTGGGGTGTGGCTCAGTGGTAGAGCACCTGCCTAATCCATAGGAGGCTCTGGGTTCTAGCAGTGCAAATAAGGGAAGAAGATCTGTGCACAAATATCTTGCAAACACTGGCCACTGCCCTGTGTGGAAAGGAACCAAGTATGAGTGGCTAAAGACTCCTGCGTGCACTTGTGAGCGGTTTGTGAACAATAGTTTTAAGAAGACTTAGTCAGCAAACACTCTGCTGGTAGCAGTGATCTATGGCAGGCAGCCATGCTTAGAGTCTGCTCAGTGGGTGACAGGGCAGGAGGTCTGGAAGGAGAGTGTCTTGGCTCCCTCAAAGGAGAGCATGTGAGGCTGACTTTTCAAGTCCAGGCTCGTTTGCTGTTTAAAACTTCTAGGCAAGCCACCAGAGTTTATGGGCCAGAGGACATGTGTTCCCAGGTAACACAGAGTCCAGGGAAGAGCCTGGTGTGACCTAGGGTCTCCTGCCTCTGCCGCTATGTCATTTCCGGCTTGTGTCCACAATTCCAGCACTTTCCTCTGGGCTGTCTCCCAGAGAAGGGCCTTGCTGAGAAATGAGAAGTCATCACTGGTCTTTGCCCTCCACTCCCAGTGTCTGCAGCAAGCTCTGTTGAACTGGAATGATTTAGTTTTGGCTCTGGGTTCTATGCTTTTATTCATTGTGTGTTTTGTTTGTTTATTTTGAGACAAAAGTCTCAAGCAGCTCTCTCCTTCCTCAAAAGCTGTTTAGCCAAATGACCCTGAACTGCTGCCTCCACCTCAGTGCTGGGATCACAGGCGTGCGCCTCCATGTCCAGTTTATGAGGGGTCAGGGGTAGAACCCAGGGCTGTGCATGCTGGGCAGGCCCTCTTCCGACTGAGCCATGTTCCCAGGCTCCTGAGGACCAATTTTAAAGCCAAGGGAGAAGCAGGGCACAGTCCCACCTGTAATCTCCCCACGGGGAGGCAGAGGCGGAGGGTTTTGGAGTTGGAGGCCAGTCTGAGCTACATAGTGAGACCCTACCTCCACTCACCATATCTGAAAGAGCCAAGGGTTGGGGATGTTGCTCAGTGGAAGAGTGTGTGCCTACCATGCAAGATTCTAGCAGCCTGACAGGCGAGAGGTGCAGGCTTCCCTCTCAAAGGGTCCCTTGTGTGACAGCAATGGGATGGGGTCACAAGCCCCAGCTCACACACTCCTGGTGAAAGGAACTGCCCTCAGGCCCACTTGTCCACTGGGAGGCTGTGTCACCTGGTGCCAGGTCTGACCCTGGGCAGATGTGACAGGCATAGCCCTTTGTGTTCCTTCTCACTGGCTGCCAATATGAGAAGAGAACATGATGTCTTAGGTGTCCTAACAGAGTCACTGAGGGCATTGCCACAGGACATGTGTGTTTATTTTAGTAAGCTGCCACATGAGGTTTTTGTCTGTGCTTGCCCTGTTCAGAAGGTTGGTTTGGCTTAGAGTTTGGGTGGTTTGTTGTTATAATAAAAATAGAGGGCTGGAGAGATGGCTCAGTGGTTAAGGGCACTGGCTGTTCTAAAGGATCTGGGTTCAAATCCCAAGAAACTGTCTGTAATAGCTGGCGTGGTGGCACCTTTAATCCCAGCTCTGCGGAGACAGAGGCAGGTGGATCTCTGTGAGTTCGAGGCCAGCCTGGTCTACAGAGTGAGTTCCAGGACAGCCAGGGCTACACAGAGAAACCCTGTCTGGGGGGTAAAAAATAGAAAGTTTATTTAAAATGGAGAAAAGAAGCCAGCAAAATAAGATGGCTTAGTGAATAAGGACTTCTACCACCAAGTCTGAGGGCCTGAGGTACATCCTGGAACCCGCATGGTAGAAGAAAAGAACTTACCCCTGAAAATTCTCTCTCTCACACACACACACACACACACACACACACACACACACAGATTTTTTTTTATTATTTGTTTGTTTGTTTGTTTATTTTTGAGACAGGGTTTCTCTGTGTAGCCTTGGCTGTCCTGGATTCACTTTGTAGACCAGGCTGACCTTGAACTCACAGAGATCCACCTGCTTCTGCCTTCTAAGTGCTGGGATTAAAGGCATGTGCCACCACTGCCCGGCAAGCATGAATCCCTAGACTTAATCCTGAGCACTACACAGGTGGGCATGGTGGCTCATGCCTGTAATGCCCCACTATGCCTATGATCCAAGAGGACCCACAGTTCAAGGTCATTCTTAGCTACATGGAGAGCTTGAGGAAGCCTGAACTACGTAAAACCCTGTCCCCCACACCCCAAAGTCAATCTTCCTCCTCCCTTGAAGCCTAGTGTTGGCTATGATCCCGCACTTATCTCAGGAAATGACACTGTGTACTTTGTCCCATCCAGCAGACTGACTGTCTTCTCTCTTACTCCTTTCTAGGCTGAACCCTGCACCCGGCTCCTACCCCACACAGAGTTTCCACTCTCATCTGACTCCAAGTCACCCTGTCACCGAGATGCAGAATGCTAGTGGCCAGAAACTGGCCTCCTGGCCTCTGGGACATATGCCCAGCCTGCCTCCATATCATCCTGCTTCTGGCCTGTGTTATGTACAGAACCACTTTGGTCCTAACCCTAATGCCGCCAGTGTTTACCCAGCTTCTGCAGGAACCTCCCAAGGAGTGCAGCCTCCCTCCCCCATCAGCTGTCCTGGGACTGTGTATTCCGGAGCCCTGGGCACCCCAGGGGCCACAGGCTCCAAGGAGTCTTCCAAGGTCACCATGCCCTAGCCAGTCTGTTCCTGCCATTTTGGGCAAGAAAGGTCCTATCTGAATTTCTTAAGATGTATTTGTTTATTGAAGCCAGGGCTTCATCTGGCTATCTTCATGCTGGCCTATCATCCCAGCTGCTTGGGAAGTTGAAGCCAAGATAGATGAAAAGATCAAGGCCTGTCTAGGCTCCAGAACAAGTTCAAGGCTAACATAGGCTATGTATAACAAGATCCTATCTCAGAATCAATAAAAATGTCTGGGACTGGGCCTCTGTGGTAGAGTTACCTAGCATATGTAAGGTCTTGAGTCCCCAGCTCCACAAAAAAAGGAGAAAAAAAAGGAATTATTTATGAAATACCTCTATGTGCCAGCTCTATTGAATACTCTAATAAATGCCCTATATCTGTGTTGTTTTCCCTCAAGGCAGCTCTAGAAAGTAAAGTTTACTGACCCAGTTTTCTGAAATAGGAAGTAAAACTGGGCATGGTGAGACATCCCCATAATCTCAGAAATTGAAGGTCATCCCCAGCTACCCTGGGTTTGAGGCCGGCATCCAGGATATGTGAGAAGACATTCTGCGGTTCCATGGACCCTTGTGGCTCCAAAGGCCTGCTGGGTTCCTTGCTTCCTAATTCAGTGTCCTGAGCATGAGAAGGTGCAGTTGTCACTGGCTGCCAAAGACCCTTGCCAGTCCTCAGCTCGTCCTGCTCTTGGGTTCCTTGCTTGTGTCTGCTCTGTCTGTGTACCGGGCAGTGTGCGTAACATCGTCTTCCCCGAAGCCATCCCTGTCCCGACTTCCAGACAGTGGTGACATAGGCTGGTGTGCTGGTGGTCCTGGTCTACCCTGTGAGTCACCTTTGTATAAACACCAGCCTCCAACCTGCCAGTGGTGTGTGGCTTATTTGTGTTCGGTCCAGGGTGGCTAGTGATTTGAGCAGCAGTAATGAGCGTGGAGACAAAAAGGTCTGAGGCATCAAGTCTACAGCCTGTGCTCTGTCTAGAGTGAGGGCCTGACTTAGGAAGTGAGTGGAAAAGATGAGGTAGGCATTTGATCTACCCAGAGATAGGTACAGCAAGTTAGTGAGACTCTGCCTCCAAAAATTTTTTTATAAAAATAAGCTGGGATGGTGGCGCATACCTTTAATCCCAGCACTCGGGAGGCAGAGGCAGGCGGATCTCTGAGTTTGAGGCCAGCCTGGTCTGCAAAGTGAGTCCAGGATAGCCAGGGCTCTGTTACAACTGGAAACCTAAAAATAAAAATAAAGTCTAAAAATAAAAAGTAAGCTGGGCATGGTGGCACACGCCTTTAATCTCAGCACTTGAGAGGCAGAGACAGTAGATCTCTGAGATTGAAGCCAGATACCTATATGTCCAGTTCAGGACACTTGAGGCTACATAGTAAGACCCTGTCTCTAAAGATAGTAGAAGGCCAGTAGTACTTGCCTTTAATCCCCGCATTTGGGAGGCAGAACACAGGTAGATCTCTAAGGTCACCCTGGTTTTCATGACCACTTCAGGGCTGGGGATATGGCTCTAGAAGAGTGAGCACACACTGCCTAGAGTACCAAGTGGCCCTGGGTTTCAGCTCCAGTACTGGGGGTTGAGGGGCAAGTACGCTCTCTGAACAGGTGTTTTAGATGTGCGTGGCCTTCACTTCCAGGAACTATATAGCCTGCTCCAGGCTGCCTCTGAGGGGACCTAGGTATTACAATGCAGAGGAGACCTGACCCCAAGCCCACTCCTCCAGAGAGGATAGTCTGAAGATGGACTCACCCAAGTGGCCTTTGAAACCCAAACAAGCCAATATGACATCACTGATAATCAAACTACATGGTCTGGATCAGGAAACTGAGTTCACAGCCAAGGAATCAGGTGTCCAGGTGGCATCTAGGCTTCAGTTGGGACGCAGCGGAGTCTGATGGGACCTGGGACTTTGGTCTCCAGCCATACGTGACATTTTAGGTGTAGTGGCATTTCCTGAATACAGACAGCTGGGTGCTGTAAGGCATGGTCCCTCCACCTCAGTGTGGGGTCCCAGGAGTGAGCGTGATGAGTATTTAGTCTCAGTATGGATAGGCTTGTGTGGCCCTGGTTCCTCTGGCCTTCCCACATAGGGCGGCTCACTGGCTAGAGCTGTGAACACCAAGCACCCAGGTTCTCTGGGTTGTGAGAATTGTCAGGTCATTTTGAATCCCCCAGCCGCTGGCTTTACTGATGGGCTCGGGACAACAGATAACGACATCAACTGTGCAAGCCTACCACTCAATAAATGTTTGTCAAACAAGAAAGTCTAGATGACCCTGCCCAGGGTTGCTCAGATTAGTGAGGAAATGAATAAAAAACTTCTGAGAGCTGGGGAGACGGCTCAGTGGGTAAAGTACTTGCTGTTCAAGTGTGAGTACCTGACTTTGAGTTCCCGGACACCTCTGTTAAAAAAAAAAAAAAAAAAAAAAAAGCATGCTCCTGTGTCCCTGGATCCCGCTGCTGGGAGTTGGGTTCCTGGAACTAGCTAGCTGGCTGGCCAGCCTAGCCAGAACTGTGACCAGGTGCAGTGAGAGACCCTGTTTCAGAAAAGAAAGTGAAGATCAATCGAAGACATCCCCATCTCAACCTCTGACCTCAAGTGCCCATGTTGGTGAGCATACCCACAAATACACGAACATACCCGTGTACAAAAGAACTGTCATGAGGCTGGGGTGCAGCTCAGTGCTACAGGACATTAGAGAGCTCAGTTTCATCCCAGCACTGGAGGGGGAAAAAGCATTCAACTCGTGGACTGGTGGACGTTTTTAATCCCATGGATAGGAAGGATGAGACAGGAGGATTTTGAGAACCAGGGATTTGGGAATCCATAGCCTTCTAACCCTTCCAGGGAAGGAAAACCTTGACTCAGTTCATTCAGCCGAAGGGAATGCTCTCTTCTGTACTCAAACTTCTGTCCCCTCAACTCATATCTCATCTCCAGTCAAGCCCAGCCAGCTGGAAGGACTGGGCAGATGTCAGTGTACCCAACTTGCCTGGGGGGGAGGGGGTTGCAGAGAGGCAGAATGGTGTCCTGAGTGCACTGGGGCTGCTGGAGGAAAAAGGTTCCACCTTTTTCTGCTCTACCTTCAGCCAGAGGGAAACAGATCTCCAGATAGAGAATAAATATCAAGTAAGGGCTGGGCAAATGGAAGAACAGAACAGGAAGCCAGAGCTGCACTACAAACATGGAGTCGTGGGACAGACAGGCAAGAAGCTCCAGACTCAGGCGGTGAAATTAGTCAGGTGGGGAGGAGGCCTGGTCACACAGGATGGTGACAGAGCTAAAAGGTCTGGATTTTCTTGATTGGCGTCCAGGCCTCCTTCCTGTCTGCAGGTACCTGCTGCTCACTCAGTGGGTGGGATTGTTAGCCAGAGTGGAACAGCCTAAGAGTGTTGCTATAATTGCTGAGGGCTTTCCAGTCACGAAAAACTACATCCTTGACCACAAAAAAAGAATACCAGATTTGGCCAGTATGAAGCAGAGTTGGAGATAGTTCAAAAACTGTCATTCTGGGATCAGGATCTCATGATGTATTTCTGGGTGGCCTGGAACTCGATATGTACACCAGGCTGTCCACCAACGCAGAGATTCCTCTGCCCCTTTAGTGCTAGGGAGCCACCTGAGACCTTCCTTGTTGGGGTTTTTGTTGTTGGGCTTTGTTTTGTTTTTTTTTCCGAGACAGGATTTCTCTGTGTAATAGCCCTGGCTGTCCTGGACTCACTTTATAGACCAGGCTGGCCTTGAACTCACAGAAATCTGCCTGCCCCTGCCTTCCGAGTGCTGAGATTAAAGGCGTGCGTCACCAGGCCCGGCTGACCTTGTTAGTTTTATGAGACAGTCTTACAGCGTTCTAAGCTGACTTGGAACAGAAAATCCTGCTTTGACCTGGTGAGTGTTCAGATAACTGATGTGCACATGCTGGGCTTACAACCCTGTTCTAAACTTCAAGAGCCCCCCATGCCTCTGGCCAAAGAAGCTCAGGCAAGAGCTCTAAAGGTTGGCCAGCCTTGTACTGTTTCTTTTTGTTGTTGTTATTACATGCACTGTCATTTTTTGTGTGTCTACTTGTCACAAGCTAGAGTCATCAGAGAGGAAGGAGCCTCAGTAGAGGAAATGCCTCCATACGATCCAGCTCTAAGGCATTTTCTCAATTAGTGATCAATGGGGGAGGGCCCAGCCCACAGTGGGTGGTGCCATCCTGGGCTGTTGGTCCTGGGTTCTATAAGAAAGCAGGCTGAGCAAGCCAGGGGGAGCCAAGTCAGTTAGCAGCACCCCTCCATGGCTTCTGTATCAGCTCCTGCCTCCAGGTTCCTACGAAATTTGAGTTCCTGTCCTGACTTCCTTCAGAGATGAACAGTGATGTGGAAATGTAAGCTAAAAACCCTTTTCTTCCCAACTTGCTTTTTGGTCATGGTATTTTGTTGGGGTACAATGTGGGAAGATGTGTCTCTGTATATTCAATTGTTGATTGCTAAACCAACAGAGAGATAAGTACCAGCCTGATTTGGTATTGTTATTTTTTTGTTTTGTTTTTGTTTTTTTTCGAGACAGGGTTTCTCTGTGTAGCCCTGACTGTCCTGGACTCGCTTTGTAGACCAGGCTGGCCTTGAACTCACAGCGGTCCGCCTGCCTCTGCCTCCTGAGTGCTGGGATTACAGGTGTGCGCCACCATTCCTGGTGGCAGTGTTATTTCTATGGCCCATCACCTGTCTTATGTTTTGTAAATAGTCATCCTTCCTCACTTGCCTATTGGTCCTAAAGAGCTGATGGCCAGTATCTTGACAGGAAGTGGAGGGCAAAACTTCTGAGAGAGAGAGAGAGAGAGAGAGAAAGGGACTCTGGGAGAAGGCAAATGAGGGGTTTTTGCCAGTGGACACGGAGGTGATACATGGGACAAGAACGGGCTGAGCCATGTGGTGGGGCATGGTGCCAGGATTAATCGGATTAAGTTAAATGAGCTAGCTGGGAAACTGCCCAGCAAAAGGCCAAAGCTTTAAACTATATTAAAAGACTGTCATTATTTTACCACTGGTGAGCAACCAAGAGAGCCTACCGCCACTATGGAGAGAGTCCCGCTATAGCATTCTGTTGCAGCAATAGAAACCCTAGCTAAGACATTACATTATGAAGGATGGAGCGGAGCATGCTTGCTCTACAGCTTTCTTTTTTTTTTTTTCGAGACAGGGTTTCTCTGTGTAGCCCTGGCTGTCATGGACTCACTCTGTAGACCAGGTTGGCCTTGAATTCACAGAGATCCGCCTGCCTCTGCCTCCCAAGTGCTGGGATTAAAGGTGTGTGCCACCACCGCCCGGCGCTCTACAGCTTTCAAATGGAGTCAGAACACCTTTGACCACTAAACTGCTGGATGCCTGCCCTGTGTTTTGACCAGCTTCCATTGGAAGTAACCTCCTGAGTGGAATTCCTCCTCTTTTGGGGGGCCAAGCTGCAGCCCCCAGGGGCCAAAGACCTAAGGGTCTTGGGAAATCAGAGCTTCTTGCCTATGGAAATCACAGGGGTAGTCGTGTCTCAACTGTGCCCCAGGCAGTCGGAAGCACAGACCGCACAAGGGCCCCCATGTGCATACACATTCTACACAGGCACATAGGAACACATACGTGAACATTTTTTGACATATAAAATGCACATGGAGGGCTGGAGATGTGGCTCAGTTAGTAGAGTGCTAGCCCAGTATGCAAGAAACTCTGGGTTCCATCCCACATGACTTTAAAATGAAAATTTTAAAATAAACCATGCCATGAGGTGGTGGTGCACATGCCTTTCATCCCAGCACTTGGGAGGCAGAGGCAGGTGGATCTCTGAACTCGAGGCCAGCCTGGTCTACAGAGAGTGCTAAGACAGCCAGGGCTAGGCAAAGAAACCTTGCTCAAACAAACAAACAAAAAAGCTGGATGTGGTGGCACATCCTTTAATCTAAATAAATAAACACATGTATACATACATGATATAAAAATACAAGAGAGAAACTCAGTGCAGACCACTGAAATGATCATATGGGCTACAAGGCAGCGACTGTAAATTAGGGTAGTCAAAGAAGACTTCCCTGAGGAGGTGACCTATCTGCTGAGATCTGCAGGAATCCCAGGATCAGCTATGAAAGAGGCAGAACAGGGAGAAGGGCCCTGCAAGGGACAGAATGACCAGGGCTGTAAGCCAGGTGGGAACAACAAACTCATGAAGTGCCTGGGAGAAGAACCTGGCAAGGAATGTACACAGCAGATGCACGATAAGATAAGTGCTCGTTGTCCTGGCAACTGACTGGACAGCCTGAGGTTGGGAGATCACACACTTGCTTAGGGCCAGGTTTCTTCAGCCTACAGGGACTCCCCACACAGCCCACAAGGGACTCAACGTCGCAGACCACCGTTCCCAGAAGCCTGTGCGCAGTCTTTCAAACTCACAGTCTTTCCCACCCCCCAGCATCTCATTCACTCTTCCCCACATCCTTGACATACTCATTCACCCGACACCTTTGACGTACACACACCCACCTTCATTCCCTGACCTCACCCTTTACACACTCAATCACCCCACACAAGCCCCTTTTTCTCTCTCTCATCCCCTCCCTGGTCCTCCCATCTGGTAGACACAGAGCCCTGTCACAGGGCCTGGAAACCCCCAGCTGACCAAGTCTCGTTCCAGTACAGTTTGGCAAAAGCGACAGGAGGCCTAGCTCTGGACCACGTGGGATGCAGCAGAGGGAGCTATGGGCTAGGCTTCCTGTCCTGCCTCTGTATGTATGTATGCATGTGTTTATTTATTTAGATTAAAAGTATGTGCCAGGGGTGGGGCTCTCTGGCCCTGGTTTGGAGTCCCTCTAATCCTTTAGGTCTTCACACGTAGAAATGTCTGCGAAGGGGTGAGCCAGGCCTCCTGCGGTGAGCCTACCACGTGACAAAGCCACTCCTCTGCCCTGATGAATGGTTGGGGGCATTCCTGTGGCTCGAAAGGCTTTTATGCCTGCTATTCCTTGTTCCCTGTTTTCCACACATCCAGGTGCGCCCCATCAGATACCTCCCAAAGTTCCAGTAGACCAGAAGGACAGACTTCAGGTGACACACACCACCCATCTCTGAAGGAACAAAGTTTGTCTCCAGTCCCAGCTTCCCAAGGTCCCTCCCAGAGAAGGACAGCTCTCTGTTGTCTTGGCTCAGGTGCTGGGGACATGCGAGCCTGTGTCCTGTCCTCCCTGGAAGGGAAGACAGACAGTCTTCCTGGGCAGTGGGCTTGCCACCTGTCCATGTGTACCCATCTCCTTACCTGGTGGCAGAGATGGAAGGAGGGAGAAGAGAAGGCTCTGGACCTTACCAGGGGAGACTTGAAGAGAGGGAGTGAAGACCTAATAAGAGGTCCCAGTAAACCTTCCTGGACTCTCCAAGAATGCAAAGGAGAGGGTGTGGGTATAAACTGTGTTCAATGGGTAGGACTGACAACAGTTCAAGGCCTATGCCAAACAGAAACATCTCTCTCTCCTGTCTTGGGGTTGGAACCCAAGGCCTCATCCCTGGTACATACCTTTATTTTAAATAAATAAGGCCCTGTTTGTTTGTTTTCCTTCCTTTATTTCTCACCCCCAGGGTTTCTCTGTGTAGCCCTGGCTGTCTTGAAACTCGCTCTGTAGACCAGACTGGCCTCGAACTCATAGAGATCCATCTACCTCTGCCTCCTGAGTGCTGGGATTAAGGGCATGCGCCACCACTGCCCTGCTTCACTTTTAATTTTAAGACAGGGTCTCACTAAACTGCCCAGACTTGTAACCGAACTTTTAAATTATTATTTAATACTTATTTATTTAATACTAAATTCACTTATAACAAACACCAACAATTTCTTAACTATTAATCCTATAAAATCCTACAACCCCTTTAACCTATCCACTAAACCTATTGATAATTATAACAACTACTTTCATAACCTTTTAGAATGATACAGTCTCTGGGGCAGGTCCTCAGTCGTCAGGAATACAGTCTTTGTTGTCGATTCTTTAACGCACTTAGCAGTCCTTTTTCTGGATCTCTCAGATGCAGGTTCGTCAGGGTAGTTGGTTATTGCAGTCTCACCTTAAATAAGGCTTCATGCTTTCTTCTCTGTGGGAGACCCCAGCCGTCTGCAGGCCAACTTCTTTTGAATCAGGAACTCAGCTGCTCTGCCTCAGTCCTTAAAGCCAGGCACCGTTTCCTTTAGGCCACTGTTTGGACAGATCAAACCCCTCTAGGCAAAAGCTGAGCCACAGGGTCCAGTCCTTGGCCTTTTGGTGTCTTGCTCAGGCTTTCTTTGCTCACCGGCTTCTTTCTGCTTCAGGGAGAGAGCTGGCCATCAATGGCCAGCCGTTTTTTCAGCAGGACTCTTGGAGCTCTCTAGCATCAGGGGCCTCTTCTCTTCTGGGCTCCACGCACTGTCCTCAAATAGGAGGAACTCTGTTTCAGCTTAATTTGGGCTCCGCCCACTTAGCAGCTGAAAACAATGTCAGGCCAGATACTTTGTTTCTTCAAGTCTTGAGTCTTTTTTGTTTTTTTTTTACTTTAAACTTGTTTTTTAGTCTATTGAGTCTTTCCTGTTTTTGTTGACTTCATGTTGATAATGTTCTTCAGGCCCCGAATTAAGAGAGAGTATCAGAAACTCCTATATATTTTCTAAATCTAATTTATCTAACCCCTACACAGACTGACTTTGAACTTGTGATCTGTAATGAGCATGTAATTAGGCAGGCAGGAAAGCAAAGTAAACTCCATTTTGAGAAAGTACATTTCAAATATTGTGAGACAAGTTGAGTGTCTGTGAGCAATGAGGTGATTAACACACCACCCAAGTGTCCACTCCCTCACGCCAGAGGTGTGATAGCCACATGTGGGTGTCCATCCAAGGGGAGATAACCAGATGCGAGTGGCTATCAGAAAGGGGGTGAAGCATTACGTCAATCACTAGTATAGAAGGAGGGACTGAAGTCCACCTCTCCATCTCACTCCTGAGATCATGGCATGCTGAGAGACAGCTCATCAATGTCCAAACCCGAACCTGACCACGAGACTGCAAAGAGCAATCTAACTTCGTGGTCAAGCACTCTGACTTCGCGGGCAAGCACTCTCCATGGTCAATACTAATCTAGGCTCTTGACCAACGATCCCCAGCTACATCAGGACTGTTCCTGTTATCGGAGCTTGGACTGGTTGGCAGACAATAC
The DNA here is from genome assembly GCA_907164525.1 of Lophiomys imhausi. Classification (NCBI taxonomy): domain Eukaryota; kingdom Metazoa; phylum Chordata; class Mammalia; order Rodentia; family Muridae; genus Lophiomys; species Lophiomys imhausi. Next base: position 27,552 of record CAJQZJ010029616.1, on the reverse strand, counting down.
CAGGTCGTATAGCTCCCGAGCATGAAGACTGCGTTACTGAAATGCAGACTGCTCACCAAATTGTTATTGAGATACTTGTTAAGACTATGCAAGCTGTGTCATTATACATTGAAACTTAGGACTTAGATGGAATATTATTTACTAATAGTTCTTATAGTGTTAACCCTTAGTATAATCTATTGTGTGTTCTGATAAATATAGAATGTGGATTTGGACTTATTTAATGTTAGGATTTTTAGCCTTAGTATTGTTGTATTGCATATTTGGAATTGTTGCCTTTTATGTTGAGAAACCTTTAGATTTAAGTAATGTGTGAAGTGAAACTAGCGTAATAAAATTGTGTTTGACACAATCCACTCGCCTCTTGTCTACTAATTAAGGGACCCCACGGGCTGAGCTGTCTGCTGCCAGAATCAACTGGCATGCTGCCCGAGATAAGAGTTCGCGACATGATCCTCTTGACTCAGTCTCCCAAGTAGCTGGATGGCAGGCCTGCATCAACAAGCTAGGCTGGAAATCATTTCTGAAGCCAGTAAGATGACTGGCTTTATCTTCTTTCCTTGCTTCCTTCCTTCTTCCCTCCCTCTCCCTCCCTCCCTCTCCCTCCCTTCCTTCCTTCCTTCCTGGTTAGCTCACAGTGCCAAGTCTCAGGTTGGCAGGGATTGACTCACCCCTCTACAGATTGCCAAATCTAATCAGATTACCTGTGTTCAATTCCAGAGACCCACATGGCCAAGGTTGTCCTCTGACCTGCACACACATGCCATGACATGTAGGGGCATGTGTGGGTGTGTGTATGCACTCATACACAATGTAATTCTTTTTTTTTTAATTAATTTATTTATTTATTATGTATACAGTATTTGCTCTACATATATGCCTGGGCACCAGATCTCAATGTAGATGGTTGTGAGCCACCATGTGGTTGCTGGGAATTGAACTCAGGACCTTTGGAAGAACAGCCAGTGCTCTTAACCTCTGAACTATCTCTCCAGCCCCACAATGTAATTCTTAAAATTTATTTTAAAAAGAAAGAAATCATTTCTACAATAAAGTGTCCTGCCAGGGCAGGCTTAGCCAGGGACATGCATGCTCTATGAAGGTCCCTGGAGCCTCTGCCAGGGTCCCAGGGCATGAAAAGTTATTACCAGCCCTCCTCCAACAGTGAAAACCAACATGGCATTAACCCTGGTCCAGCCTGAACCTCTACCCAATGTGGCCCAGAGTATTGGGTCCTGGATGTTGGGGACAAATCTGTCTGCCTGCAGCCCAGTTCAGGATAAAAGCCAAGGTTCTTGGCTCCGCCCTCCCCAAGAGCTCCACACCTGGGACAGGCTCAGGTTTCCTGAGAACCAAGGACTTGGGAGTCAGGTTGCAAGTTCCCATTGAGAAAGAAAGTGTGGGGCCTGGAGCTCTAGTGGCACCTCACCCTGGGAAGCTCTGGGCTTTGGGCTTGGATGACAGCTCAGGCTTGCCAGAACAGGATATTGTCCATCCCCCTCTGGAACCTCAGAAAGGGAGTCTAAGGCTGGCCAGTGCACATTGGTCCTGTACTTAATTACCCTATGAAGAAGCTATGTTCAATGTTCAGTCCTGGCAAAAAAGAAAGGGGGGGGGTTGTTTTAAAATTTTCAATCGCATTTATTTATGGAAGCCAATGCCACAGGTTGTATATGGGGGTCAGAGAATAATGCCTGAGAGTTGGTTCTCTCCTTCCACCATGTGGGTCCTAGGAATCAAACTCCAGGTTGCTAGGTTTGGCAGGCAGGAAGTACCTTTACCCCACTAAGCCATCTCACCAGCCTTTGAAAAAACAAAAGTTTATATGGGGGTCAGAAAATCTGGCTTCATTCTACCTAGGGAGGCTCTGCAGGGCTCCCTGGGCCTGTATTCCAGACCTGAAAGGCAGAGACTCTTGTTTCTACAGAAGATCCCTAATGAGGTTCAGGGAAGGAAGGAACTTGGTCCATCAAGGTAGGGTCAGTGTATGTTTGGGACAGGTCTCCCTAGGTGACCCAGGCTGACTAGGAACTCTCAGTAGGGTGACACACACACACACACACACACACACACACACACACACACACACACACACACTTAAAAAAAAAAAAAGCAGGGGCTGGAGAGATGGCTCAGCGGTTAAGAGCACTGGCTGCTCTTCCAGAGGTCATGAGTTCAATTCCCAGCAACCACATGGTGGCTCACAACCATCCATAATGAAATCTGGTGCCCTCTTCTGGCCTGCAGATATATACCTGCAGACAGAACACTGTATACATAATAAATAAATCTTAAAAAAAAAAATTAAAAAAAAAAAGCAAATCTAAAATTAAAATGTTGCCAACCGAGCTAAATAAATTCAGTCCCTTTGGAAGCCATTCACACATTCACACTTGTGTCTGATCTAATGTCCTTGTGACTATCAAGTCTTCATAATGTGTCCTTAGCAGACTATTAGCTTTCACCAGTCCAAAGGCTGGGTAACAATGGTATCAGACTGCATCTGAAGCCTCTAGCAGAGTTTCCTTTATCTGCTGTAACCAGCCTACCTGTGATTCCCAACCAGCTTATTTGGTTGATATATTGACTTATTTCTTTTGTTTGTTTGGTTTGCGTTTTCTGAGACAAGATTTCTCTGTGTAGACCTGGCTGTCCTGGAACTCACTCTGTAGACCAGGCTGGCCTTGAACTCAGAGATCCGCCTGCTTTTGCGCTCTCCCCCTCCCCCAGTGCTGGGATTAAAAGCATGATTCATCACCACCCAGCTCATTGGCTTATTTCATTGCATAACTAATGAAAATCACATGTAACAGCTTCTTTTGGAACGTGGGTGGACTTTGAGCAATCAGAATGTGTCCCCAGGCCACTCGAGTTTGGCTCCGGAATAAGTAATCTCTTACCCTCTTTGAAGTGAAGTTTGTGGTGTTGAGTTGGCAGCATGGGGTGAGGAGCCCATCTCCCTCTCCAGAGAGCAGCTTGCCAACCCCACAGCCTTCCAGGTTCTCTGCAGGAGTCCTCTGGCTTCCAGCCTGGGAGAGAGGAAGTCATGGTGATTTCTCTGTAATGGATGGGGACACAATGAATTGGCTCCTGGTGTCAGGTTGAGGGCAGGCAAACCTAGTGGCCTGTGATGGGACTTCCTTGTTTTCCAGCTTTGTCACTGATGGAACATTGAGTCCTGGCCTTCCAATCCCTCAGTGAGCTTCAGATATCTTGTCTTTCACAAGGACCCAAGGGGAAAGGGGAGCTGTCATATCCAGACAAATAGGCGGCTAAGTTGAAAAGTGGGACTTTCTCCCACACCACTGACCATTGCTTATATGAGGAAAAAGTAGTGACAGGGGACCAGATTCTTGGCTGCAGAGAAGCCTGGAACTTCCCTGTTAGGTCCCTGAATCCATGGCTCAGGTGACCTCAGGACCTCTGCACATGCTCTTCCCCTTGCCCAGAGGCTCCTCCAGTGTCTGCAGGGGTCATGCCCTTGGCTCATTGTACTCTTAGCTTAATTGCATCTTCCACAGAGATACCTTCTATGATAAATAATTGTGACTGTCCATCCATGGGCTTTAGACTCACCATGGAAACAAACCTCTGGACAATTCTGTGAGGGTTTAACTAGATTCAGTTAGTTGAGGTGGAAAGACCCACCGTAGACATATTTTAGATTCTGACACAGGAAGGACCATCTGTATAACCAGAGCCTTCGGTTCACTCATAACTTAATTCCCAGTGCCTAGCATGGTTCTGGTCCTTTCTTATCAGACCTGAAGCAGGTGTCTGACAAAGATTGGCTGGGTAAATGTAGTGACTCATTGAGCCGCCAGTCCTATCATTTGGTATTGCTGTTGAGCCCATCTTCATAGAGTAAAACTGAGGCGCCGAAAAGCAAATCACCTAAGATCCCATAATTATGAACTCAGGATGAGGGGCCAGGGAGATGGCATAGTGGGTGAGAGCTCCTGTAGTGCAAGCCTGAGGACCTGAGTTCAAATCCCCAACACCCACAGCAAAGGCCATGCACAGCTGTGTATACTTGTACAAACCCAGAATTAGAACTGAGGGGTGGAGAGACAGGCAGATCTCAGGGTTGATGGCCACCAGCCGAGCTTCAGGCTTAGTGAGAGCCCATGTCTTAAAGGACTAAGGTGCAGAGTGGTAGAACAGGACACCTGATGTTTTCCTTTGTCCTTCACACATGTGCATAATCAAACACCCGCACATACAAATGCACATACAAAATATACATAGACACACAAAGTGAGGATTAAGCTGGGCATACTGGCTCATCTTGTGGTCTCAGCATTAGGGAGACTGATGCAGCCATGACCATATGTTTAAAGCCGGCTTGGACAATTTAGTCCAAGCCTGTCTCAAAATAAAAAGATAAAAAAGTTTCTGTGAAATGGACAGTGGTAGAGCACCTGCCTAGAATCCCCCAGTGAGGGGCTGGGGTGTGGCTCAGTGGTAGAGCACCTGCCTAGAATCCCCCAGTGAGGGGCTGGGGTGTGGTTCAATGGTAGAGCCCCTGCCTAGAATCCTCCAGTGAGGGGCTGGGGTGTGGCTCAGTGGTAGAGCACCTGCCTAGAATCCCCCAGTGAGGGGCTGTGGGTGTGGCTCAGTGGTAGACCATCTTCCTAGAATCCCCCAGTGAGGGGCTGGGGTGTGGTTCAGTGGTAGAGCACATGCCTAGAATCCCCCCAGTCAGGGACTGGGGGAGTGGCTCAGTGGTAGAAGGGACTAGCCTAGCATGCTCAAGGCCCTAGAAACAATATTTCACATTTGGGAGCATGTAGAGGTACTATAAAGTCCTAGCCAGTAATCTCAGTACCTGAGAGGCTGAGGTAACAGGATCGCAAACTCAAGGCCACAACATAGTGAGGGAAGTCTCATAAGTAAAACAAAAGAATACAACAAACATTGTTAAGGATGGAATCAAGATGGTGGAGTAAGGAATCCCAGGGACAGACTACATATTGCTTTACTAACATTAAATTTTTTGAATGTTAATGAAAAAGGTATCACTGCAGCTGAAAGAGAAAACTAAAGATTTTTTTTTTCGAGACAGGGTTTCTCTGTGTAACCCTGGCTGTCCTGGACTCACTTTGTAGACCAGGCTGGTCTCGAACTCACAAAGATCTGCCTGCCTCTGCCTCCCAAGTGCTGGGATTAAAGGCATGCACCACCACCGCCCAGCAAAACTGAAGAATTAAACCAACCAATATACTATAAGGACATTTTTTTTTTTTTTTGGTTTTTCGAGACAGGGTTTCTCTGTGTATCCTTGGCTGTCCTGGACTCACTTTGTAGACCAGGCTGGCCTCGAACTCACAAAGATCCACCTGCCTCTGCCTCCCAAGTGCTGGGATTAAAGGCGTGCGCCACCACCGCCCGGCCTATAAGGACATTTTGACTTTAGAATGGAAACCTGCAATATGCTAAGATGGGAACGTGGTTATGCCTATGTATCTACAGGTAATGAAAAGATATGGTAGCCGGGCGGTGGTGGCGCACGCCTTTAATCCCAGCACTTGGGAGGCAGAGGCAGGCGGATCTTTGTGAGTTCGAGGCCAGCCTGGTCTACAAAGTGAGTCCAGGACAGCCAAGGATACACAGAGAAACCCTGTCTCGAAAAACCAAAAAAAAAAACAAAAAAAAAAAAAAAAAAGAAAAGATATGGTTACCAACAAAACTTATAAAGATTAGATCTCACCAGAGAGACCCTCCTATTAGCTGAGACATGAATGTCTTCACTTGATAGGAGTATTCTATTAACTGTCTAATGTTTATAATATTTCATTCCTTCATTTAGCATGGATGGAGTTTATGCTGCAAATGGACTTACAAAATTAATGTATGCCTTTCTCCTCATCTTGCCAAGAGACTTCATTCCTGCACCACCGGCCTTCCTCCTTATCTGGCAGAGCAGGATCACTGTCTAAGCAGGAGGCTTCACCATCTTGCACTGACCTATCATGGGTCCAGGGATGGATTCTCCCTGGTACCTAGAGCATCTAGGCAGAGAGTTGTCTCCCCTTGGAGTCTGGGGCATCAGACTGGACAGAGCAGTGAAGCGATACCCTTGGAGGCCCAAAGCATCTTAATGGTGAGCCTAGGAAACTTTATAATTAGGCTCTAAGACTGCAGAGGCAATTCTTGTTCGATACCAGGGCCACCTCACCTCAATGGTGGAGACAGATTAAATTTATAAACTTCCTTAAGATCTGATGAACGAGATTCATAGACTTTTAGACTGAACGATTTGGTGGAAATCAGCCATCCATAATAAGGATCCACACCCAGAGAATTAATTAGAGAATATCCTTTTGAGAAACGTTAGGTTAGTGTTACATGTTTGTTTTATAGGTATAAGGGTGTTTTAGATTAGGTCTTAGAGTTAGGGTTCAGGCTTTAGGATTTAAGAACTTTATAGGTAATTGTTAAGTACTAATAAATATATGTTTGACAAATAAAAATTTACTGCTACAGTGGAGTACTAGCCCTGACTCCAGACACTCAGTGAGGCTGCTGGGGTACAAGAGGAATGTACTAGAAACAGTTCCCCGGGACCAGGCAGGGCCAAAGTGCCCCAACCTGAGCTTTCCGAGTCCCCTCCGGCCTTCCGGGTCTGACTCATTCTCTACAGCAGCCAGCAGCAGTATTGTCCCTTCAGTGGACAGGCTGGGCAGAAGTTCTGGAGGAGAGATGCACAGGCTGCTGAGACACGACAGGGAGAGCCACACTACGAGCCAGGGAATTGGATGTGAAAAGCTACCTTGTCAGACCAATCTGGGTGCAAGTGTGTGTGTATGTACATATGTGAGAGGATCCTAGGCAAGTAATACAATTACTGTGTCACACAACTCCTGTCCCTCCTTGGGGAGTCTAGGCAAGTAAGCATATCTGTGGCTTTGTATAACCAGTCCCTGGACATGAACAATGAGTTCCTTGCCCTGATTCCAGGTCCTCTCAGAGCCAAGGGGAAATTCATGTCCAAAACCCAACTCCTCCCCATCTAAACCACACTTTGGCCGTCTCAGTCCAAAAGACTCTCAACATGGCTGCAGGGACTGTGACCCTGTTCCCACTCCACCCTCCTGTGAATGGACTATGCCCAGATGTCTGCCTCTATCGAGTGCAGCCATTGGCAGAATGGGCACAGAGTGTGAGTATGGGGCTGGGACACAAACAGAAGAGTGTCAGAGGCCGAGGCCACCATGGTGAAGACTGGACAGGGTTTGGAATGAGAAAGGGAACCAGTGACCCATGGGTTTGGACAGTAGGAATTGGAAAGGGCACATGCCAGTCTGGAATTCTGGGAACTCTGAATGAGGACTTGGCCACCCAATTTGTAGAGAAGGCCTAGTCATCGGTAATTTGTTAAAATGTGTTGACTTGGCTTGCGAACCCCACCTCTCTCTCTCTCTTCAGAGCTGCCCTCAAACTCCCTATGTGTCTGAGGTCATCCTTCTGCCTCCATCTCTTGAGTAGTAGGATTACAGGCATGCAAACCATATGAATTGTTTGTCTGTTTTATTTTTTATTTTTTTATTTTTTTGGTTTTTCGAGACAGGGTTTCTCTGTGTATCCTTGGCTGTCCTGGACTCGCTTTGTAGACCAGGCTGGCCTCGAACTCACAAAGATCCGCCTGCCTCTGCCTCCCGAGTGCTGGGATTAAAGGCGTGCGCCACCACGCCCGGCTTGTTTGTCTGTTTTTTAAAGGTTTTTTGAGACAGGGTTTCTCTGTGTAACAGCCCTGGATGTCCTGGAACTCATTCTGTAGACCAGGCTGGCCTTGAACTCACAGAGGTCCGCCTGCCTCTGCCTCCCGAGTGCTGGGATTAAAGGGGTGCGCCACCACCGCCAGGCCTTTGCTTTTGTTTTTTAAAGACCGTCTCACATAGCCCAGAGCATCATGGACTCACTCGGTAGCCAAAGTCAATAATAATAATAATAATAATAATAATAATAATAATAATAATAGCATCAGTACAATACCTTATACAAGGGTTGAAACTTGCTGGATGTGGTAGCGCACACCTCTAGTCCCAGCACCTGGGAGGCAAAGGTAGATGGATCTTTGTGAGTTCAAGGTTAGCCTGGTCTACAAAGTGAGTTGAGGACAGTCAAGGACACACAGAGAAACCCTGTCTTGGAAAAAAAAGAGTTGAAACTTACATACATTATATTGTAACAAAAATAACCTTAATTTTTGTATCAATATACAAAGATTTACACCAACAAAAACCTTAAACTTGAATCAATGTACAAAAATCCTTATCAATGTAAACAAAGATAACCTTATTTGTATCAATATATAAAATTCTATACCAATGTAAAAATATTTGAGAATAGCAATAGCTCTACAGTTGAAGACAAGATCCAACAATCTACCCTTTTATCCTATTTTTCCTATATAATATTCCTGTATCCCCCCCTTCTCTTCTCAACCTCCTTCCCATTAGAAAAAAAGGATAGGGAAAAGAAAAGATAAGAGAAAAATCCCTGAGTCTAAGTCCCTATATTTTGTTTTCTCTCTGATCAAGACCATCAATAACTTATAATCAGCCCCTTAATAAAGGTAAGCTTCCATCACCCAATAGAACAGCCAAAACGTAAGGGAATGAGACGTTATTCTTCTTGAAATTGCTTTCTGCTGATATGGGGCATATGATTTCTTTTGGGGGGCCCAAAGGAAATTGGGGAAATGGTTAAGTCTAAAGAAAGCTAGCCATACATTTGTTGTCCAGTCTCTAAATGCTGTGAAAGTGTAGATTTGTTTGAAGTCCAGGCTGGAACAGTCTGTGAATGCTGGAACAAACATGTCAGGGTCTCTGTATCCTCCAGGATAATGACTCTAGTCAGGTCTGCCCCAACTTTACTGGTGTTTGGTCCTTCTACTCTGAAAACATGTAAGCTTTTAAAGGTAGCATACATTTCCGTAATAGCATATGTACAGAATGTGTAATATGCACATATTAATTAAAGATGATTTTCCGTTCTTTGTTTGAGCAGGTGAAAGACATCTGTCTTTCTGTATAGGTCAGTTTGGATTGTAACAAAAACTGCAATATCGCTCTCCACCCATGCCATTTGAAAGAATGGCATGATGAATCTTGAAGACTTTTGTAGCCAAAGATTTATTGGCCATGCAGAGCTGAAATTCTGGCTGGAGACATTTACATGTCCCAGTCAGTTTCAGAGTTGTTCCTTATGAAGGGACCAGCATATGCATCACCTGTCCTGTTTTTCCTCTTCATTTCTTTCTTCCTTTTGCAACCAAGATCTTCATGAGGTCTCCTTTTATCAAATCTGATTCTTATTACTTTGGATGGAATCCAAAGCCTTTTTTTTTCTTGTTGACATAAACATAAAGCTTTTCTCCCAACATAACATAACTTTTGTCCTTCAGTTTGAAGTCATTGAACTCATTATAAGTATAGACTAATATAATTTAGCAGTCCCTTTTTTATCTAGGTCTGCTCCATTTTGACCTCTCTCAAAGAGAGACGTATAAAATTACCATCATCGTTGAACATATAACCATTTTCTTGTTGATAATCAAAACAAAACTGTATGAGGGCCAATTGTCTTCCTTTACAATGATATCTATTTATTATTATTTACTAATTTTATTAATACAGGGTCATTCTGGCCGGGCGTGGTGGCGTACACTTTTAATCCCAGCACTCGGGGGAAGCAGAGGCAGACGGATCTCTGAGAGTTCAAGGCTAGCCTGGTCTACAAAGTGAGTCCAGGACAGTCAAGGATATACAGAGAAACCCTGTCTCCAAAAACCTAAAATAAATAAATAAATAATCAGGTTATTCTGTATAGCCCTGGCTCTGCCTCTGTTTCCAAACGGTCAAAGGCATGCCTTTATTTTTTCCCTCTTTCTCCTTTCCTTGGAGATTCACTTTTTTAAAAAAAAGATTTTATTTATTTATTTGTTTGTTTGTTTGTTTATTTTATGTATATGAATGCTCTATCTGCATGCACACCTGCAGCCAGAAGAGGGTTTCAGATCACATTGTGGATGATTGTGAGCCACCATGTGGTTGCTGAGAATTGAACTCAGGACCATTGGAAGAGCAGTCAGTGCTTTTAACCGCTGAGCCATCTCTACAGCCCCAAGATTTTATTTATTATGTATACAGTGATCTGTCTGCATGTATGCCTGCAGGCCAGAAGATGGAACCTGATCCCATTGTAGATGGCTGTGAGCCACCATGTAATTGCTGGGAATTGAACTCAGGGCCTTTGCTTTGAAAGAACAGTTGATGCTCTTTACCTCTGAGTCATCTCTCCAGCCCTGGAGATTCACTTTCTTTCTTTCTTTCTTCCTTCCTTCCTTCCTTCCTTCCTTCCTTCCTTCCTTCCTTCCTTCCTT
>CAJQZJ010029615.1:0-25369 GCA_907164525.1 Lophiomys imhausi | reverse complement strand
TTTTTTTTTTTTTTTTTTTTAGTTTACGATATTTCTTCCCCCCCCCCGTCTATCTCTTATGTTTAGATAAGCAAATGTTGCTGTCTCTTAACAACTTGATTTCTGAGTAGCTTAGAAAATAACTGTGATAGACTATCATAGTAACTAACAAAATGACACGCTTGCATGACTATTAGTTTGTATTTCTTAATTATCCTAAACAGTTTATGCTGGTTGGTAGCAAAAGGCCAAAACTTCACATTTCCTTTTTAAGCATTACTAGGTACAATACCTTTAAGAAATGTTACCCTTAATTTTGTAACAATATACAAAGTTCAATACCAATGTGGCCAAATATACTCTTAATTTTGTATCAATATACTAAGATCAGTACCGATGTAGTCCAATACAATCTTAATTTTGCATTAATATACAATGATCAATACCAATTTAGCCTAATATAGTATTAATTTTGTATCAATATACAAAGGTATAAGGGCTTATTCAATAATCTGTCCTTTTTTCTTGATCTTTAATATACTACGTCTATGTCCCATTTTTTCTCAAGTCTGTTCACTCCTACATAGGAGAGAAAGAAGGATACAGAAAAGAAAAAGAGAGAAATCCCTGGGTCTAACCTCCAAAACCCATTTAACACGACCATTTAACAGCTTGTAGTCTCTTCCCCTAAATGACAAAATTTTCTGTTATCCATCGAATAACCAAAGGGGGGGGGGACCCTCCCCACCTTCTGTGCCTGGGACATCGCTCTCATAAATGACTTCCTGCTGATTTGGGACGTAGTAAACCTGTTTGGGGGCCAAATAGGGATGGAAAAATGGTAAAAAAAATGTTAATAGAATCATTTGATGTTCAGTTCTTTTGTGCTCAGCTATTTAGATGTCCTAAGAAGTTTGTAGACAGAAGCTGATCTTCAGGCCTTTACTGAAGTTCTGGCTGGAGCAGTCTGTGGAGCTGAATGATCTTAGTGATTTGGAGTTGTGGTTGTAGACTTTTGAGGAAACAGATATTGAGGGAGTCTGCAAGGCTGGATCATCTGGGCCACTTGTCTTCTTCGGTGTCTGATCTGTTTTCTGCTAAGGTTTCCCTTGTCCAGTTGTCCCTGGATTCCTAGAATGGATGCTTTAAGTCTCCTGGAAAGATAAGAACAGAGCCCTGCCCTAATCCTAACTCTGGGGCAATTACCTTTTTTTTTGGTGGGGAGGGGTCAGGTAATATTTTTCCTGGAGCAAATTTGGTTTTTTGACAATATATAAAGTATTATCTTTCAATCTGGATTAAAGAAGAAATTATTTTGTTATTTTGGAGCTAAACAAACCTTTAGTGTATATATTTTGAGATCTCCAAGGACAATTTGTTTACATTGAGCATGCCTTTTGTATGTAGCTTTTAAACTTAAATCCTTCCAGATCCTATGTGCCTGTCTCTGCATACAAAGTATTCGGATCAAGACCTGTGGTTCCCAACTGAAGGGATTAAAGATGTGTTCCCCTGCCCCTGGATCGAAGTTTTTCCCTATGTAGAGCTTGTTTTGTATCATGCTGACCTTGAGATCTGACTCCTTTGTTAGTGCTGGCTCTCCCCACAGGTAACCAGATCTTCAGCATATATAGTTCCACCCCTGGACAAGTGAGGTCTTGGCCTGGGTGCACTGCTGTGTGACTCGGAGTAAAGGGCTTAGTGCTTAGGGCTGAGAGGCACAGAGGTGCCCTGGGGACCATCTAATCAGGGGCAAGCCCATCTGGGCCTGCCCAGCAGGGACAACAAAGAAGTGGAATACCAACCAGATACAAACACTGAGCACCGCCCACCAGTAAACTGTACTCCCTCTCTGTCAGATCCTTTCAGGACTCCAGCTGGCAGACTCAAACCCCAAACTTAGGACCTCCAGAGTCCACAACATCTGTGCTTGGACACCCAGGAGCATACCAGCAGAGCCGCTACACGCTGAATACCCAGACTACAACACAGAGAGCACTGATTCAGGAGCAGTGAAACAATCCCCCCAGGCCATTGCTCATTGCCTGGGAGTGGGCTGTACCAGCTCACAGTGCTTCTGGTTATTAGCACATTGATCCTGAGAACCACCTGAGAGCAATTTGGGAGGATCATGAGCACAGTCCGACAAGCTGCAGGGGAGATACAGCCCCAGCCAACAGTCTTTGGTCTGCCAACATGCACAGTCATCCATACGAAGACCAGTTGGATCCCAGAAACCTACAGGAATACAACCCACCACAACCCCTGACCTGAGTCCCCGACTGGGACAAAACAAGAAGGGATGAGCTCTGGGAGACACACTGAGAACAAACCTCCACACAAGGCCCCATGCAGCCTGTGGAAAGCTACAGATCACCAAGCTATATGACTTCACCAAAGTGCCCTTCCTGGTACCAAGCCCACAAGGCACCTGGAACAAACAGCTAAAAACAACCAAATGGCTAAAGGTCACTGAAAGAACAGATCCATCAAAAGTCAGGAAAATATGACTCCAACAAAATGCAGCTATGCTAGTACAGCAGGCTCTGAACAACCCACCATAGCTGAAACACATGAAAATGAAGATGAATCTATATTCTAGATAGAGTCCTTTCAAGAAGAATTTAAATCTAAGAAGGACTTCAAAGATTCCATAATTTTATAAGCAAAAGCAATGGAGAATACCATTAGAGATCTCCAAGCAAAAAGGGCTCAACTTGAACAGGAAAGAGACAAGGCAACAAGCAAATTGGAGAAGGAAACATATAAAATGTTTCAAGACTTGAAATTGGAAGTAGAAGCAATAAAGAAAACACAGATAGGGATAAGAGTTGAAGTGGAGAATGAAGGGAAGAGAACAGGAACTACACACGAGTATCAAAAATAGGCTACAAGAAATAGAAGACGGGATCTCAGGCGTGGAAGATTCGATGGAAGAAATCAGTACAACAACCAAAGAAAATGAGAAATCTAAAAAAGTTCTCACCCATAACTTCCAAGAAATCAAGTACTCAATGAAGAGATGGAACCTAAGAATTATAGGCATAGAGTAAAGAGAAGATTCCCAACTCCAAGGTCCAGGAAACATCTTCAAGAAAATCATAGACAAAACCTTCCCAAACCTAAAGAACAAGACGCCAATAAACTTCCAAGTGGCATACAGAACACCAAACAGATTAGATCAGAAAAGAAACTCCTCTCTCCACATAATAATTAAAACTCCAAATGAACAGAACAAAAAAAAAATATTAAAAGCTGTAAGATAAAAAGGTCAAGTAACATATAATGGCAGTCCCATCAGAATTACACCTGACTTCTCCTCAGAATTTTTAAAAGCCAGAAGGGCCTGGACAGACCACTTACAAGCCCTGAGGAAACATAGGTGCCCAGTCAGACTACTATACCCAGCAAAACTCTATACCAACATAGACAGAGAAAACAAGATATTCCATGACAAAATCAAATTAAACACTATCTACCCACAAATCCAGCCCTACAGGAGATCCTAGAAGGAAAATTCCAACCCAAGAAGATAACTACACCCAAGAAAAGAGAGGAAACAGAAAACTCCACTGCAGCTAAACCAAAAGAAACACAGAACCACCACCTACAAAATAATAGGAAATAACAACTTTTGGTCATTAATATTCATCAACATCAATGGACTCAACTCCCCAATAAAAAGACACAGGCTTACAGATTGGATCTGTAAACATATCCGTCATTTTGCTGCATACAAGAAATGAATCTCACTAACAAAGATAGATGCTACCTCATAGTAAAGGGCTGGCAAAAGGTTTGGTTTTCCAAGCAAATGGACTCAGGAAGCAAGCTGGAGTAGCCATCTTAATATCAAATAAAATAGACTTGCAACTAAAGTTACTCAAAAAAGATAGTGAAGTTCATTACATACGCATTAAAGGAAATATTCATCAAGAGGACATTTCAATATTGAACATCTATGCCCCAAATACAAAGGCACCTACATTTGTAAAAGAAACTCTTCTAAAGCTTAAATCACACATCGATCCCCATACATTAGTAGTGGGAGACTTCAACACCCCACTTACAATAATGGACAGGTCATCAAGACAGAAACCAAACAGAGAAATAATGAGTCTAATAGAGGTCATGAACCAAATGGACCTAACAGATATCTAAGAACGTTTCACCCAAACAGAAAAGAAGACACCTTCTTCTCAGCACCCCCACGGAACCTTCTTCAAAATCTACCACATAGTTGGAAACAAAGCAAGCCTCAACAGATACAAGAATATTGAAATAACACTTTTTATCTTATCAGACCACCATGGAATAAAGCTGGACTTCAACAACAACAGAAACAACAGAAAGCCTGCATAACTCTTTACTGGATGACTACTGGGTCAGGGAAGAAATAAAGAAGGAAATCAAAGACTTCTTAAAATCCAATTAAAATGAAGGCACAACATACCCAAACCTATGGGACACAATGAAAGCTGTGCTATGAGGAAAGTTCATAGCACTAAGCACCTTCAAAAAGAAAATTGTGAGAGCACATATTAGTGACTTAACAGCTCAACTGGATGAATTGGGGAAAAAAAAGCAAACACTAGCAAGAGGAGCAGAAGGCAGGAAATCATCAAACTTAGGAATGAAATCAACAACTTAGAAACAAAAAGAACAATACAAAGAATCAATGAAATCAAGAGTTGGTTCTTTGAAAAAAATCAACAAAATAGACCAACCCTTAGCCAAATTAACTAAAAGGCACAAGGAAAAAACCCAAATCAACAAAATAAGAAATGAAAAGAGAGAAATCACAACAGATATTGAGGAAATCCAGAGAATCTTTAGGTCCTACTTTAAAAATCTATACTCCACCAAATTTGAAAACCTAAGCAAAATGGACAATTTTCTTGATAGATTCCATCTACCAAAGCTAAATCAAGATCAAGTTAACAGATTAAACACCCCTATAACCCCTAAGGAAATAGAAACAGCCATTAAAAATCTCCCAACCAAAAACACCCAGGGCCAGATGGTTTCAGCCCATAAAGAAGAGCTAATACCAAGACTCTTCAAACTCTTCCACAAAATAGAATCAGAAAGAACACTGCTAAAGTCATTCTGTGAGGCAACAGTCATCCTGATTCCTAAACCACACAAGGACCCAACAAAAAAAGAGAACTTCAGACCAATCTCCTGTAGATGAACATGATGCAAAAATACTAAAATGCTGGCAAACCGAATCCAAGAACACATCAAAAGTATCATACACCATATCAATTAGGCTTCATCCCAGGAATGGATCAACATATGAAAATCCATCAACATAATTCACCATATAAACAAGTTGAAAGAAAAAAACCTCATGATCATCTTGTTAGATGCTGAAAAAGCATTTGGCAAAATTCAACACCCCTTCATGCTAAAACTCCTGGAGAGAACGGGCATACAAGAACCATATCTGGAAATAATAAAGGCGATATACAGCAAGCCAGTAGCCATCATCAAATTAAATGGAGAGAAACTTGAAGCATTTCCTCTAAACTCAGGGACAAGACAAGGATGTCCACTTTTGCCATATCTCTTCAAAATAGTACTTGCAGTTCTTGATAGAGCAATAAGAAACCTAAAAGAGATCAAGAGGATGAAAATTGGAAATTAAGAAGTCAAATTATCCCTATTTGCAGATGATATAAGTGACCCCAAAAATTCCACCAGAGAACTCTTACAGCTGATAAACACCTTCAGCAATGTGGCTAGATACAAAATTAATTCAAAAAATCAGAAGCCCTTTTTTATACAACAAATAAATGGACTAAGAAAGAAATTAGGGAAACAACACCCTCAATAGCCACAAGCAATAAGAAGTACCAGGGGATAACTCTAACCAAGCAAGTAAAAGATGTGTATGACAAGAATTTCAAGTCCTTGAAGAAATAAATTGAAGAGGCCATCAGAAGATGGAAAGATCTCTCATACTCATGGATAGGTAGGATCAACATAATAAAAATGGCCATCCTACCAAAAGCAATATAAAGATTCAATGCAATTCCTATAAAAATACCAACACAATTCTTTATAGACCTAGAAAAAGCCCTTCTCAACTTCATATGGAATAACAAAAAACCCAGAATAGCTAAATCAATCCTGTAAAATAAAAAAAGACATCTAGAGGTATCACCATCCCAGATTTCAAGCTGTACTACAAAGCAATAGTAATAAAAACATGGTACTGGTATAGAAACAGACCAGTAGATCAGTGGAATTGAATTGAAGACCCAGAAATGAACCCACACACCAATGGTCACTAAAATTTTGACAAAGAAGCCAAAACCATACAATGGAAAAGAACATCTTCAACAAATGGTGCTGGTCCAAATGGATGTCCACATGTAAAAGAGTGAAATTAGACCCATACTTATCACCTTGTACAAAACTTAAGTCCAAGTGGATCAAAGACCTTAACATAAGGCCAGATACACTAAATCTACTAGAAGAGAAAGTGGGGAAAACCCTAGAACTCATTGGCACAGGTGAGAACTTCCTGAACAGCACACCAACAGCTCAGGATCTAAGACAAACAATCAATAAGTGGGATCTCATGAAACTGAAAAGCTTCTGTAAGGCAAAAGACACTGTCATTCAAAAAAATCAGCAGCCTACAGATTGGTAAAAAATTTTCACCAACCCCACATCCAACAGAGGGCTAATATCCATAATTTACAAAGAACTCAAGAAATTAAATTCCAAGAAAACAAATAATCCAATAAAAAAATGGGAAATTGAGCTAAACAGAGAATTCACAAAGGAGGAATTCCTAAAGGCCAAGAGACACTTGAAGAAATGCTCAGCATCCTTAATCATCAGAGAAATGCAACTCAAGACAACTCTGAGATTCCATCTCACACCTGTCAAAATGGCTAAGATCAAAAGCTCAAATGACAGCCCATGCAGGTAAAGGTGTGTGGAGAAAGGGGAACTCTCCTCCATTGCTGGTGGGAGTGCAGGCTTGTGCAGCCACTAGGGAGGTCAGTGTGGTGATAACTTAGAAAACTTGGAATAGCTCTGCCTGGGGACCCACCTATATCATTTCTGGGTATACATCCAAATGATTCCTCACCAAATCACAAGTAAGTAACCACATCTCTGTTCATAGCAGCCTTATTTTTAATAGCTAGAAACTGTAAACAACTCAGATGTCCCACAACCAAAGAATGGATTAAAAAACTGTGGCATATCTACACAATGGAATACTACTCAGCTATCAAAACAATGAAATCATGAAATTTTCAGACAAATGGATGGAACTAGAGAAGCTCATCCTGAGTGAGCTAACCCAGACCCAGAATGATGCACATGGCATCTATTCACTTATAGTTGGATTTTAGCCATATAGTACAGGATAACTATACTACAGCAAATGCACCAAAGAGAACATGAACATAGACTTTTTTCCTGTCAATGAGACACTTTGCCCTAGTGGTGCTGCCTTGTAGGCCCCCAGTATATGAGGAGGCTCTTGGCCCTCATGTGACTGTGAACTGGGGCAGGGACTGTTATGTAGGGACACTCCATTCCAGACGAGTGGGATGGAAAGGATAGGGGGTAGAGGGTGGGAGGGCGGGACTGGGAGGGGCAGAAACAGGTCACTGCAATGGAGATGTAACCTGAAGTAATAAATAAATAAATTAATTAAAAATAAATAAATCTTGCCTATCTGAATCTGAGAGTACATCAAAAGGATCCTACAGAACAAGAAATTTTGGGCTTAATTACAGGAATAAAAAATAATTGAACATGTTTAAAACAATAAAAGTAAGATTACACATAACTAGACTTAAGGTTTGAAATCACATTTAGTTTTTTAAATATGTGTTTGTACGTATGCATATATAGGACATGAACATATAAAAGAGATCAGAAGGGATTAAGTTGCCTAAAAGACAGAGATGTATGAAAAGAAAAGAAGATAATCAAACATACATCAGGAAGTCTAAGTGAAAACAATTTTCAAGAAGGGAATAGATAATCAAAAAGGGAAAGGAAATGTGGGGGGGTAGTATAAGAGCAAAATAGAATTATATATGTATATGAAACTTCCAATAAACAAATCACTATACCTATAAACATATCACTATACATGCTAAGTAAAAATTAATAACAGGAAACAAATAAATAAAGGAATGGAAGAAGGGAGGGAGGGGAGAATGTTGGCTATGTGTAAATATATAGCTAGTTTTTTTTTAATTCAGTCAGACATTGCTGTAATGACTAATATTTCTAACATGTGGCTATTTTCATTTATGGCAATGGTGTCTACTAAGGAACCACTTTTGCTAATATTCGAAAGTAAAGCACTGGCTTTAGTGAATGAAGACTTGCTATGATAGATAGAGTTTAAATTCAGGGACACTACAAGTATCCCACAATGAATTCTTTAAATAACACTTAATCTGCAATGAATTTATTTTTATAAACTAATACCACGACTGCTAACAGAAAATATCTAAAACTTTTAAATATACATATGCATTCACTTCTTCTTGGTTCTGTACCATATATAATGCTCTTTTTGTCATAAGAATTTACCATGACATCAAAAATCTTAGTTTTCTTTTTCCTTTCAGGTGTGGCTGCCATTTGTATTCAGATCTATAGTTTCATCTGTTTTTCTCATCTTCACGCCAATAATTCAGTCTCCTAACATAGAGCATGTCTATCAAGTTGTCTTTATTTTCTGTGAACTTCTGTTACTGGCTTCAAGTACACCTCAATAGAAATGCTGTTTGTTTTGACACAATCACTTGTTACTGGCAATTACTTTTAAATGTCTCACCAACTGAAGACCAAGATAAATTAATTCCTTCCCAAAATCGTGACTAAAGAAGAAGTATGTTTTAAAATACGGAATCAAAACATTTCTTTAAAAAAAAATTGTACAATTTTATTGCAATGTTGTTTTTAGATGTATATGCCCTTAAACACAATGCTTATTTATAATATGCCCACCCAAAAAATTGTTGACAATTTCAATTCCCCCCTTCAACATCTTTATCCTATGAATAATTGGTAGAAATAAGATTAAAGGTTCCAAACACAACAGCAATTAAAAGAATATGGAAATTTTATTTCCTACTAAGAGAGATATGTGTCCACAGTGTTTTAGCAAGTTGGCAAATGTACTTTGCCTTGCAGCAAATTCTTGCCACACAATAACTTATAATTTTAAATACAATTATCCCAAGTCATATTTAGCATATTTTCACTAAAAGGGGATGTTTGTGTAATGTGCTGCCTGAACAAAGGAATGGGTGTACTCTAGCCAAAGAGCACAGTCAGTGATTCATCTCTGGCTGCTCTCCCTCTACATTGACAGACATTAACAATGATGACAGAGCCTTTAATCCTAAAAATATGCCCTCACTGACTGTTCACAAAATGTTAGCCACCCTACCTATACTGCTAATTTGAAAGGTTTGATAATGCCCAGAATTCTAAATGAATAAAGTTTTACTAGATGGTTTTACAAGTAATGATTCATGCCCTGTTGTAATTTGTGATAGAATTGCATATGCAGATTTGGGAGAGTAGTAGAGAGTATGACAACTTTGAATGAGACTACACAGCATCTTGTAAATACATTACAAAAAAAGTACAATGTGTTTCTGTCCTATGCAAACAAAGTTAATGTATAAACTATAATTTAGCATAAAAGACATACAAGAAGGAAAAGTGAATTTCTCAAATTGATCAGTATACACACACACAAACACACACACACACACACATGCACACATTGAATATAACTCTGCACCCCATAAATATTGTCATTGATTCCTTAACCAAGAAATTTTAAAAATGTTTCAATGTTTCAGGTAGAAAAATTGACTACCCTGATTACATCATTAAAATCATGATTTATCAAGTTATAACATTCTTTCCAGAAAATTGTAAAATAAAATAATTTTAAAATATAAAATAATTATTGCACTATTTCCTGTTTTATTTTTGCTAGCAATATTTTCAGTTTCATTGTGACAAAAAACATACATATTTCTTAAAACTGCAATTTAACTAATTAGTGTAGTTATTAGTAAGCATAAACTGTAAGATTAGGCCAGCGGAGTAGCCAGCGGCCTGGCCAGAGTGCCTTAACCATTTGCCTAACTTATCCTGAAGAAAGAGCCCTGGGACCAAAGGTGGCCTACACCACCTATAACCTAAACTCTGTTAATTAATATAAGTTGTTATATTAGGTCGGTAGAATTACCGGCAGCTTGGTGGGAAATTCGCCTGGGCTCAAGGGGAGTCTGGGAGTCCAACAGCCAGGGACTGTTTGGACTGAGGGCCTGTAAGTTGCCACAGTCTTTTCCCCAATAATTAAACACACCAAGACCTTTTAATGTTTTAACGCTTAGCCCTAGGCTGGGCAGACTCTCAATTAACTACATTAAGTTAACCCAGATCACCTTATCCCAAACCACCTTGTACCTGCCATTACCTTCCAGCATTCCCCAGACATCTGTCTCCTTCTGTGTCTCCCGGTGGAAAGAGAGAGAGTCTCTGTTTGTGCCCAGAGTTCCTGCTCTGATCTCAGGAAGTCCCACCTTCCTATACTCTTTCTGCCCAGCTAATTGGCTATAAGCGACTTTTATTAACCAATCAAGAGAATGCCTCAGAAGGGGCGGTAACCAGATATCAGAAACAATATTAGAATTTCCCTCAACATATTTCTTTATAATTTTCTCATCTTTCCCATTGTGCTCCTATCTCTCCAATCTCTTCTTTCTACTTCCCACCTTCCTGCAAAGTAATTCCCTCTCTGTTTCCAGGACAGTTACATTCTATTGCCCAAACATTTCCTTCCCTTCTTCCTCACATTAGACCTCTTCAACCATTCTCATTGTTTTCTTTCTTCTTTGATGTTCAACATACACATATACACAAACATATAGTTTAAGCTAGGGTTTCCATATGAGAGAAAATGTGATATTTGACTCTCTTGGTCTGCCTTATATTACTTAGTTTATTGATCCACAGTTTCATGAATTTTTATAAAATGGTCACGATTTCATTCTTCTTTTAAACTGAATAAAATTTTAATGTGTATGCCTACCATATTTTATTTATCCATTTATCTTTGGTAGCTATAAAATTAATTCCATGCTTGAGGTTTTGAGAGTGTGGTAATAAACATATACACAAGTATCTCTGTGTCATGCTGGCTTATATCCTTTAGGTATATAACCATGAGATACAAAGATGGAACGTGTGATACTTCTAGATTTTCTGGAAGTTCCACAGTAGTTTCTTTAATGGTCACATGAGTTCAAGTCATATCAGCAGTATGTTTTGTTTCTTCTTTACCTACATTAATACCAGAACTTGTTTGTTTTCATGAAGATGGGTTTTCTGATTGCTCTGACATGAAATCCCAAGGAAGCAGCTGGGGAGCATCATGATTCCATGATGACTAAACTGTAAAAACAGATAGTTGTGAGCTGCCATACAAGTACTGAGAAAAGAATCTGGATCCTCTGAAAGAGGAACCAGTGCTCTTGTTGACTAAGCCATCTCTTCAGCCTCTCTCACTGTTTTTAAGATTGTTTTCAATTATCTGGATTATGTGGGTATATGCACACGAGTCGAAGCTGAAAGCAGCAGGTCCCATGGAGCTGTAGTTACAGGAGTTTGTGGGTTGCCTGACATGGAGGGTGGGACTTGAACTCTGGGTCTCTGGAAGGGAAATAAAAAGGTATTCTTTACTCCTGAGACATAACTCCATCCCCTCCAGCTTTTTATTTAAAGCCAGAGATTATATAAAAATGGAAAGGTTTTAGCTGTTATTTTTTAAAGTGTTTTTATAGCTGATCTCTTTATTTTCTTCTGAGACTTCCATATTCACATGTTGGATTCCTTCAGTTCTCTACTTATCACTGATGCTATGTTCTTGTTTTGATGTTTGCCTGTGCATTTTTCTTTTTTGTATTTTTCTTGCTTTTGTAAAATTATTTTTAACAAAAATCTAAAGAATAAATCCCCCCAAACCAAGAAAACAAGATAAAATCACACCCCCTAAAACTCCAAACTGTAACAAAATAAATGTTCCCACAAACAAAACTGTGGAGTCCATTATATGTAAGTCAACTACTCCTGAGCATGAGGCTTGTCCTGGAATGGCTGATATACCCAATGTCGCACTATTGGAGAAAATTGACTTTCCATCTCCTAGCAGGTATAAATGATACCTTAATTGTTAATCTTTACCTAATTGTCTAGGTTTAGATTCATTCATTTATTTTAAAATAAAATATAAGAAAATAAAACAACTCCCTTTGGCCCTCACCACCAGTAATGGACATGAGATCTGACCCTGATGGGGTCGCAAGAGCAGGAGAGCTGTCCTTGCCTCTCGCATGCTGCTGCATTCCAAAGAGCAGGCCTTGCTCCTTGTTGGGGCAGCACACTACAGCTGGCCCTGGATGTGGGGACTGTGAGTGAGCCAGCCCTGGGGGAATGAGTGCCTGGAAAGTTAGCTCTGCCCTTTGTCTGCTCTGTGGTGGTGTTGCAGAGGGAGAGATTCCTCTCCCCTCCTTTGGGCACTCACCACTAGTGGTGGACAGGAGATCTGGGTCTGATGGGATCACAAGAGCAGGAGAGCTGTCTCTGCCCCTCACATGCTGCAGCACTCCATAGAGCACACCCTGCACGTTACCTGGGCAGCACACTACAGCTGGCCCTTGCTGTAGGGTTGTGGGTGAGCCAGCCCTGAGGAAATGAGTGTGGAGAGCCAGCCCTGCCTTCTGTCTGCTGTGTGGTGTTGGTGAAGAAGAGTTTCCCTTTATTCTTAGGCTGTCACCTTGGTAGCAGGCTGGAGAATTAGCCCTGATAGGATCATGAAAGCAGGAGAGCTGATCCAACCCCTTACCTGCTGCAGCACTCAAGAGAGAAGACCATGCAATTGGGGATGGCAGGCCCAGAACCAGGGCTAGGAGTTGGCCCACCCCATGGATGAACTGCTGGAATGCATGAAGAGGCCAGTTCCACAGTCCCAAAACTATAGGATCTCCATGACACAGGACAATAACAGCATATCTGAGGAGTCCTGGTGAGTTTCCAGTATTTACATAGTAGCAGAATGCAAAGGCATCATACCAGACCAAGGAGTCATTATAATAAACATTTATAAACAAATACATCTGGACAAAAGGGAACATTGTGGGACACACTGAGACATACTATAGTTTCCACAACGAGATTTTTTTTTAATGTGGGGGGAGGTTGCAAGGGTGGAGGGTGGGTCTGAGGGAAAATGGGAAAGGAGAGGGAACAGAGCTCATGATGTGAAATTCACAAAATAAAAAAAAACAATAAAAAAGAAAAGAAAACAAAAACTATTCTAAGTTGAACATTATGAGAACTCACAACTATCTGTTTTAGAATTGTTGTGAAAGACAAAACATCCAAGAAATCTGCATCATTAAAACACAAGAGAACATTAAGAATAGAGGAAGGAAATGAAACACAGCTTACAGTCCCAGAAAATACTTTTAACAAAATCATAGAAAAAAAATTGTAACCTAAAGACAGAGATGCTTATAAAGGTATAAAAATATAGCAAATATAAAATAGTTTGAATAGATAAGCAAGTCTCCTAGGCACATAATAATCAAAACACTAAATAAACAGAACTGTTGGGGTAACGTTTTTGTGTATAGTGTGAAGTTTGTCTCTGTATATTCAAATATTAATTGCTGTACTGACAGAGAGTACTGGTCATATTTCGGTATTGTTAATGTTATGGATCATCATTGACATCATATTTTGTAAACAAACAAGTTCCTCACTTGCTGATTGGCTTAATAAAGAGTTTATGGACAATATCTAGGCAGGAACGGGAAGGTGGGACCTCTAGCCTGAAAGAGGCTCTCTGGGAGAGGAAGCAGATATGGGAAGATTCACCACAGGGACACAGAGGTATACAGACAGGAACAGGTTCAGAGAGGTAAAGATCTAGAGGCATAGCAAGAGGTAGGCCAAGATTAGTCACATTAATTTGTCTGAGCTCACTGAGATTAAATTTCTGCCCAGATATAGTGCCTAAGCTTTTATAAATATTAATAAATCTTCATGTCTTTTTTAAAGCAATGGCAGCTCCAAACAGTCCTGCTATACAGAACAAAGAACGAATATTAAAAGCTGCAAAGGAAAAAGACCACCTAACACATAAAGGCAGGCCTATTAGAATTACTGACTTATCAATGAATAGTCTAAAAGCCAAAATATCCTGTACATATATACTGGATACTCTAAAAGATGACATATGCCAACCCAGACTATTAAACTCAGCAAAACCCTCACCATAGAGAGAAAAATAAGGTATTCCATGATAAAACTAAGTTCAAGCAATACTTATTTATAAATCCAGATCTATACATGGTCCTACAAGGAAAACTCCAACTATGAAAACAGGAAATAAATCATACAGACCTTAAAAATCAAGGAAAGACAAAAAACTCTTTCATTGCTATCAGCAGCAGCAGCAGCATCACTATCACCACCAACAACAAAAAACAAGAATCAGTGACTTCTCCCAATATCAGTGATATCAATTCCCACATAAAAAGATAGAGACTAACAGAATGGAAGGGAAAACAGGACCCATGTTTTTTTCTGCAACCATGAAAGGTACCTCAATAACAAAAATAGACATTACATCAGAGTAAAGCGTGGGGGAAATACAGCTAAATGTACCTAAGAGACAACCTAGTGTGGCCATTTTAATGTCTAACAAAATAAACTTCAAAGAAAACTTACTAAAAGAGACAGAGAACACTACACACTCACCAAAGTAAAATCTACCAAGAACACATTTCAATTTTTAACATCTATGCCCCCAAACACAAGGGCAATCAAGTTTGTAAAAGAAATATTACTACAGCTAAAATGAAATATTGACCTTCATACACTGATAGTGAAAGATTCAATACCTCACTCTCACCAATGGATAGGTCATCCAGAGAAAAACTAAATGTAGAAATCTTTGGTCTAAAAGACTTTATAAACCAAATGGACATAGTACATATTACAAAACATTTCACCTAAACACAAAAGAATATACCTTCTACTCTGTACCTCATGGAAATTTATAAAAAACTGACCAAAAACTCTGACACAAAGCAAGTCTCAAGAAAATTCAAATAAAGAACTGCATCTTGTTAGACTACCATAGAATAAGGTTGGACATCAACAACAACAGAAGAAACAGAAAGATTACAAACTCATGTAAACTGAACACCTCTTTACTGAATGAAAAATGGGTCAAGACAAAAATAAGAAAAGAAATGGAAATCTTTCTTGAATTATATGAAATAAATACATATCACACCCAATCATATGGTACAAAATGAAACCAGTTCTAAGAAGTTCCTACCACTAAACATCTAAATTAAAAAGAAAAACTGGAAAGATCTCCTAGTAGTAACTTAACAACATACCTGAAATCTCTAGAACAAAAAGAAATAATCACATCTAAAAGAAGAAAACAAATAGTTAATTCTTCTCACACCTGTCAGAATGGCTAAGATAAAAAATTCTAATGACAGCACATGCTGACAAAGTTGTGAAGAAAGAGGAACACTCCTCCATTGCTGGTGGGAGTGAAAACTTGTACAACCACTATGGAAATCAGTCTGGTGATACTTAGAAAACTTGGAATAGCTCTACCTCAAGACCAAGCCATACCACTTCTGGGTATACATCCAAATTACTCCTCTCCAAACCACAAGGATATTTCCTCATCTATGTTCATAGCAGCCTTATTTGTAATAGCTACAACCCAGATGTCCCTCAACTCGCGAATGAATAAAAAAATCTGTGGTATATCTATACAATGGAATACTTCTCAGCAATCAGAAACTAGGAAATCATGCAATTTGCAGCCAAATGGATGGAACTAGAGAAGCTCATCCTGAGTGAGCTAACCCAGACTCAGAAGGATGCACATGGCATCTATTCACTTCCAGTTGGATTTTACCCATTAGTTACAGGATAACTATTCTACAACCAACACACCAAAAGGAACAGGAACATAGACTTTGTTACCTGTTAATGAGACTCTTTGCCCTAGTGGTGCTGCCATGTTGGCCCCCAGTATAAGAGGAAGCTCTTGGCCCTCATATGACTGCTGAACTGGGGTAAGGGACAGATATGTAGGGACAACCCACTGTGGAGGAGTAGGAGAGAAGGGAGAAGGATTGAGGTGGGAGGGGGGACTGGAAGGGGTGGTAAGAGGGCACTGTGATGGATGTTACTTGAAGTAATACATAAACATTAAAAAAGAGTTAACTTGGCGGGCCAAGATGGCGGCGACCTACACTGACGCATTTTGAATGCGGGGAAAAAAGAGCCATAAAAAACACAGAGTTATTGGGCACTGTGCAAAAACTGGAGGGGCTAGACCCCCCCCCCAGGAAAACTCACAGCTCCCAAGGGACTGTTGAAAGTGCCAGGGCAAGGCTCTCACCCATCTCTCACAGACACAGAGGCCACTAAACCCGGGATTCGGGAACTCCCATTTGGAGAGGCACCTGGTTAGATCGATCCCAACTTACAGCAGGCAGAATCAGGGTCCACTTGGCCATAGATCGCTGTCCTATTGGGCTCCCCACACATCAGGTTGAACTTATACCCACTTAAAAATCTTTGCAAGATAGTGGAAAGCTTAGCAAGGAACAAACAGGGGGCTCAGCGGGTGGTCCACAGCCGCTCGTGAAGCAGAGGGTGGGAGGTTCCGAGAGAGCACGGGAAGCTGGGAACACAAAAGCAGGCGGGAAGGGCCAAATCCCGCACACTGATGGTAGCACAGCTGGGGAGGGAGAACGGCTGGAAGGGCCAAATCCCCACGAGTCCACGAGTGCACGGCAGGTCATCTGGGGAGAGAGACAGGCATGGGCGGGGCCAGGGTTCCGTGCACCCACGGCTGAGCTGCTGGGACAAGAGGTGCACTCAGGCAGCCGGAGGAACCGGGGCTTGGGGTACCCACGGGACCCGTGGTGACGCAGACAGGAAGGGAATCAGGCACAGAGTCCAGCCCTGTGACGAGAAGCCTAGAGAGAAACCAGAAATCGGGACCATAGCTGTATCCTGGAAAATCCAGACATAATAGGTGTGGAGCCAGACCCTGTCAGCCTCCGTGATGACAAACAAAGACCACAGAATCTGTGCCTGGGCAAACAGGCCCATACCATCAGAACCATTACAGCCTGATAACTCAGAGTGCAACATAGGGAAGTCTGAATTGGGAGCAGTGAAACAATCCTGGTCCATTACTCACAACCTGGGAATAGGCTGCACCAGCTCACAGTGCCTCTGGCGATTAAAAGCACAGTGACCTTGAAATCCCCCTGTAAGCAACGACAGATAGCCAAGTAACTCGTCCCCTGCACCAAATCATCCACTGTGGTTCCAAGCACAGAAAACAGACAGCTAAATGCATCCAATGGCGAAAGGACAAAAAAAATAGAAATCAAGGAATTATGACTCCAACAAAGCAGAACCATCCTAGCTCATCCAATTCGGATGACCACACACCAACAGAAACACATGAAAACATTGACAATTCTGCATTATGGAAAGTGATAGAGTCCCTGCAAGAAGAACTTAAATCTATGAAGGAATTCAAAGAAGCCACAATTCTACAAATCAAAACAAGGAACAACACCATTAAAGAGCTCCAAGCCAAGGTGACAGAGCTTGAACAGGAAAAGGAAAAAGCCATGAAAGATTTTCATACAAAAACAACCAAGCTGGAGAAGGAAATGCACAAAACGAACAAAACCATACAAGACATGAAACTAGAAATACAAACAATAAAGAAAACACAGTCAGAGTTAAAAGAGGAAGTGGAGAACCAAGGGAAGAGAACAGGAACTACGGATGTGAGTATCAACAATAGGATGCAAGAGATGGAAGACAGGATCTCAGGCATGGAAGATTCAGTGGAAGAAATCAGTACATCATCCAAAGAAAATGAGAAGGCTAAAAGATCTCTCACCCACAACATCCAAGAAATCAAGGACTCAATGAAAAGACGGAACCTAAGAATTATAGGTATAGAGGAAAGAGAAGACTCCCGACTCCAAGGTCCAGGAAATATCTTCAACAAAATCATAGAGGAAAACTTCCCAAACCTGAAAAAAGAGATGCCAATAAAAATCCAAGAGGCTTACAGAACACCAAACAGATTAGACCAGAAAAGAAACTCCTCTCGCCACATAATAATTGAAACCCCAAATGTACAGAACAAAGAAAGAATATTAAAAGCTATAAGAGAAAAAGATCAAGTCACATACAATGGCAGACCCATCAGAATTACACCTGACTTCTCCCCAGAAACGTTAAAAGCTAGAAGGGCCTGGTCAGATATACTAAAAGTCCTCAGAGATCATAGATGCCCAGCCAGACTACTTTACCCAGCAAAACTCTCTATCAACATAGATGGAGAAAACAAGATATTCCATGACAAAATCAAATTTAAACAATGTCTACCCACAAACCCAGCCCTACAGAAAATCCTAGAAGGAAAATCCCAACCCAGAGAAGAAAACTCCACCCAAGAAAACAAAGGGAATAGAAAACCCATCAGCAACTAAACCAAAAGAGGAACAGGACCACCGCCTATACCAAACTAATGGGAAATAACAACCCCAGGTCACTAATATCCATGAACATCAATGGACTCAACTCCCCAATAAAAAGACATAGGTTTACAGAGTGGATCCGCAAGCAAGACCCTTCCTTATGCTGTATACAAGAGACACATCTAACTACGAAAGATAGACACTGCCTCAGAGTAAAGGGCTGGGAAAAGGTTTTCCAAGCAAATGGAACCAGGAAGAAAGCTGGAGTAGCCATCCTAATATCAAACAAAACAGACTTCCAACTGAAGTTAATGAAGAAAGACAAAGAAGGGCACTATATACTCATTAAAGGGAATATTCATCAAGAGGAAATCTCAATACTGAACATCTATGCCCCAAATACAAAGGCACCTACTTTCATAAAAGAAACACTTCTAAAACTTAAAGCGCACGTCGATCACAAAACATTAGTAGTGGGAGACTTCAACACCCCACTCACAACAAAGGACAGATCATCAAGACAGAAGACAAACAGAGAAATATTGAGTCTAACAGAGATCATGAAACAAATGGACCTAACAGATATCTACAGAACGTTTCACCCAAACACAAAGGAATACACCTTTTTCTCAGCACCCCACGGAACCTTCTCCAAAATCGACCACATAATTGGTCACAAAGATAGTCTCAGTAGACACAAGAAAATTGAAATAACACCTTGTATCTTATCAGACCACCACGGAATAAAGCTGGTCTTCAACAGTAAAAGAATCAACAGAAAGCCTACACACACATGGAAATTGAACAGCTCCTTACTGGATGACCACTGGGTCAGGGAAAAATAAGGAAGGAAATCAAAGACTTCTTAAAATCCAACGACAATGAAGACACAACATACCCAAACCTATGGGATACATTGAAAGCTGTGCTACGAGGAAAGTTCATAGCACTAAGTGCTTTCAAAAAGAAAATTGTGACAGCTCATATTAGTGAACTAACAGCTAAGCTGGTTGAATTGGGAAAAAAAGAAACAAACACTCCCAAGAAGAGCAGAAGACAGGAAATCATCAAACTTAGGGCTGAAATCAACAACTTAAAATCAAAAAGAACAATACAAAGAATCAATGAATCCAAGAGTTGGTTCTTTGAGAAAATCAACAAAATAGACAGACCCCTAGCCAAATTAACTAAAAGGCAAAGGGAAAGAACACAAATCAACAAAATCAGAAATGAAAAGGGAGAAATAAAAACAGACATTGAGGAGATCCAGAAAATATTCGGGCATTATTTTAAAAATCTATATTCCACTAAATTTGAAAACCTAAGCGAAATGGACTATTTCCTCGATAAATTCCACCTACCAAAACTAAATCAAAATCAGATTAACAGCTTGAACAGACCAATAGCACCCAAGGAAATAGAAACAGTCATTAATAATCTCCCAACCAAAAAAAGCCCAGGGCCAGATGGCTTTAGCATGGAATTCTACCGGACCTTCAAAGAGGAACTAACACCATTACTTTTCAAACTCTTCCACCACATAGACACAGAAAGAACACTGCCAAACTCATTCTATGAGGCCACTGTCATTCTGATTCCTAAACCACAGAAAGACCCAACAAAGAATGAGAACTTCAGACCAATCTCCCTCATGAACATAGATGCAAAAATACTTAATAAAATACCAGCAAACCGAATTAAAGAAAACATCAAAAGTATCATACACCATGATCAAGTAGGCTTCATCCCTGGAATGCAGGGATGGTTCAATATACGAAAGTCTATCAATGTAATTCACCAAATAAACAACAAGAAAGAGAAAAACCACATGATAATCTCGCTAGATGCAGAAAAAGCATTTGACAAAATCCAACACCCCTTCATGCTAAAAGTTCTGGAGACAACGGGCATACAAGGACCATACCTAGAAATGATAAAGGCAATATACAGCAAGCCAGTAGCCAACATCAAATTAAATGGAGAGAAGCTTGAAGCATTTCCTCTAAACTCAGGGACAAGACAAGGATGTCCACTTTCACCATATCTCTTCAATATAGTACTTGAAGTCCTTGCTAGAGCAATAAGACAACTAAAGGAGATCAAAGGGATAAAAATTGGAAATGAAGAAGTCAAATTATCCCTATTCGCAGATGATATGTTAGTATACATAAGCGACCCCAAGAATTCCACCAAAGAACTCTTACAGCTGATAAACAACTTCAGCAAGGTGGCTGGATACAAAATTAACTCAAAAAAATCAGAAGCCCTTCTTTATACAACAAACAAATATACCGAGGTAGAAATAAGGGAAACAACCCCCTTCACCATAGCCACAAACAACATAAAATACCTGGGGGTAACTCTAACCAAGCATGTAAAGGACCTATACAACAAGAACTTCAAGCCCCTGAAGAAAGAAATGGAAGAGGCCTTTAGAAGATGGAAAGATCTCCCATGCTCATGGATAGGTAAGATCAACATAATAAAAATGGCTATCCTACCAAAAGCAATATATAGATTTAATGCAATTCCTATCAAAATAACAACACAATTCTTTATAGACCTGGAAAAAGCTAGTCTCAACTTCATATGGAACAACAAAAAGCCCAGAATAGCTAAATCAATCCTGTCCAATGAAAAAACGTCTGGAGGTATCACCATCCCAGATTTCAAGCTGTACTACAGAGCAACAGTAATAAAAACAGCATGGTACTGGTATAGAAACAGACCAGTGGATCAATGGAATCGAATTGAAGACCCAAACATGGATCCACACACCTATGGCCAACTAATCTTTGACAAAGAAGCCAAAAACGCACAATGGAAGAAGGACAGCATCTTCAACAAATGGTGCTGGTCCAACTGGATGTCCACTTGCAAAAGAATGAAATTAGACCCATACCTATCACCTTGTACAAAACTTAATTCCAAGTGGATCAAAGACCTTAACATAAGGCCAGCCACACTAAAGATACTAGAAGAAAAAGTAGGAGAAACCCTCGAACTCATTGGCACAGGTGACAACTTCCTGAACAGAACACCAACAGCTCAGGACCTGAGATCAACAATCAATAAATGGGACCTCATGAAACTGAAAAGTTTCTGTAAAGCAAAGGATACTGTCATTCGAACAAAACGGCAACCAACAGACTGGGAGAAAATCTTCACCAACCCCACATCTGATAGAGGGCTATTATCTAAAATCTACAAAGAACTCAAGAAACTAAATGCCAAGAAACCAAAGAATCCAATCAAAAAATGGGAGATGGAGCTAAATAGAGAATTCACAAAGGAGGAATACCTAAGGGCTGAGAGACACTTGAAGAAATGTTCAACATCCTTAATCATCAGAGAAATGCAACTCAAGACTACCCTGAGATTCCACCTAACACCTGTTAGAATGGCTAAAATAAAGATCTCAAATGATAGTGCATGCTGGCGAGGGTGTGGAGAAAGGGGTACCCTACTCCATTGCTGGTGGGAGTGCAGGCTTGTGCAACCACTATGGAGGTCTGTCTGGCGATATCTTAGAAATCTAGGAATAACCTTGCCTCAAGACCCAGCCATACCACTTCTGGGTATACACCCAAAGGACCTCTCACGGAGACATAGGGAAGTCTCCTCATCTATGTTCATAGCAGCCTTATTTGTAATAGCTAGAAATTGGAAACAACCCAGATGTCCCTCAACTGAAGAATGGATTAAAAAATTGTGGTACATCTATACAATGGAATATTACTCAGCTATCAGAAACAATGAAATCATGCAATTTGCAACCAAATGGATGGATCTAGAGGAGCTCATCCTGAGTGAGCTAACCCAGTCTCAGAAGGATGCACATGGCATCTATTCACTTATAGTAGGATTTTAACTATTTCGTACAGGATATCTGTACTACAACCAACACATCGAAAGGAACAAGGACATAATTTTTTTTTATCTTTTTCTTTTTCCTTCTTTTTTTCTTTTTTTCTCTTTCCTTTTCCCTTCTCTTTTTCCTCTCTTTTTTTTTTGTTGTTATTCTTTGTTTTTGTGGGTTTGTGTGTTTGTTGGTCTTTTTTTTTAGTATTCCCCCAGTAGCAATGAGACACCAGTCACTGGCAGTACTGCCTCTTAGGCCCCCGGTGAATGAAGAGGCGCTTGGCCCTCATATGACTCCTGATCTGTGGTGAGAGACTGTTAGGCAGGGACACTCCACCCCAGAGGAACAAGACGGAAGGTCAGGGGGTAGAGCATGGGAGGGTGGGGCTGGGAAGCGGGAAAAGAGGACAATATGATAAGGATGTAACCTGAAGCAACAAACAAATAAATTTATTAAGTAGAAGAAAAAAAAAAAAGGCAGGGGGCAGGGCTGAAACACTGTGAATGGAACAGAGGATACAGCCATTCGGCCTGGATTTGCAGACCTCCAGGTGTAGAGAAGACGTGGAGCTAAGGTAAAATACAAGAGAATTGTGGTATTGGCCCATGCCTTTGACTTCAGCGGAGATGGGGTGGGGGACACCGTAGAGTTGGTGGTCTTATGTATTCTGGAGTCATACGGAGCAGGGTGTTGAGGGTGCATACTCTTGGTCCCTCCATTCAAGAAGAGTACACCCTTGGTCCCAGCTCCCAGCACACTGGAGACAGAAACGGGCAGATCCCGGAGCTCAGGGTCAGCCTGATGCAGGGCAAACTTTAATAGAGAAAGACTTCGATCCAGGAGTGGTGGAACACATCTTTGATCCCTTCAGATGGGAAACACAGGTCCCTGATCCCAATAATTAGAGTTCAGAGACACACACATGGGATTTGGAGGGACCTAGGTTTGGAGGCTACTTACAAAAAGCCATCTCGATGCAGGCAGATTGTCCTTTGGGATCTCAAAATATATACACTAGAGCTGGTTTAGCTCCAAGGTGACAGAATGATTTCTTCTTTAACCCAGATTGAAAGATAACGCTTTGTATGTTGTCAGAAGGCCAAATTTGCTTCAGGAGAAGTACTACCTAGCCCTCCCCCATCCCTGCCCCCAGAAATAAAAAAAAAAAAGAGGGCAATTGTCCTAGGGTTGGGATTGGGGCAGGGCTCTGTTCTTATCATTCCAGGAGAATTGAAGCGTCCATTAGGGGAGCCTGGGGACGGCTGGACAGCTGAATCCTCAGCAGAGAGCAGAATCAGGCACCAAGGAGGACGAGTGACCCAGTTGATTCTGCCTGGCAGACTTCCTCAATATCTGTCTCCATCGGGGGCCTGCAACCATCACAGCAATCCAATGTCACTGGGACCGCTCAGCTCTACACAATGCCCCGACAGGAACCTCAGTGAAACCTGCAAGATCAGCTTCTGCCTACAAACCCCTTAGGTCATCTAAACAGCTGAGAACAGAAGGACTGAACATAAAAGGAGTGTACTAACATTTTTAATCATTTTTCCCATTTGGGTTGGGGCCCCAAACAGGTCTACTACGACCCAAATCAGCAGGAAGTCACTTTAAGAGAGCGACGTCCCATGCCCAGAGGGTGGGGAGGGTGTTTCTCCAACCATCTTTTTGGTTATTTGAAGGATAACTGAAAACTCTGTTATGTAGGGGAAGAGTCTACAAGCTGATAAATGGTCCTGTCTTAATGGGTTTTGGAGGTTAGCCCCAGGGATTTCCTACTTTTCCTTTTCTGTATCCTTCTTCCTCTCCTATGTAGGAGTGCATGGGCTTGAGAAAAATGAGATATAGACATAGCACAGGAAGGTCCAGGAAGAAGGGGCAGATTATTGAATATGCCCTTATACCTTTGTATATTGATACAAAATTAGTAGTTTATTTGGCTAAAGTGGTATTGACCATTGTTTATTGTGCAAAAATAAGATTGTATTGGATTACACTGGTATTGATCTTTGTATATTGATACAAAATTAAGATTATAGTTGGCCACAATGGTATTGACCCTTCCATATGGACGTAATATTAAGATTATATTGGGCTACATAGGCATCGATCTTGGTATATTGATACATAATTAGAGTATATTTAACCACAATTGAATAGATCTTTGTATATTGATACAAATTTAAAGGTAATGCTTCCCAATGGTATCATACCTAGAGATACTTAAAAATAAAATGTGAAGCTCTGACCTCTTGATACCAACCGTCTAAAACGGTCTAGGATAGTTAAAACAAACTCCTAGTCATGCAAACATGTCTCTTTGTTGGCTACTATGACAGTCTATCACAGATATTCTCTAAACTACCCAGTAATCAAGTTGCTAAGAGACAAGCAACATTTGCTTATCTAAATACAAGAGATGGATAGGGCATCTTCAAAAACCCCTTGAGATCTGCAGAATATGGCATTCAAAGATGTTATCTTAAATCAAGATTTTTTTTTTTTATATCAAGACATATCAGCGCCTGACGGCAACCCTATTCTACTCCAAGTAGAGGATAAGCATCGAAGAACCTCCACTGTAAGATGGTTGAATTGGTGGCAAGCCTTTCTCTTGGCATGAAAAAACCCCTTGCACCAACTGCAGACAGACTGCTGTCCAAAAAGGACAAAACTTGGTAGCGGGGAAATCGACAGCCTAACTCTGCCAAGACAGGGTAGGAAAAACCCCTTGCTTCAACTGTAGACAGACTGCTGTCCAAAAAGGACAAAACTTGGAAGCAGGTAAGTCGACAGCCTAGCTCTGCCAAGACAGGGTAGGCGAGTCCTTCATAACCCCTGCTCTACAATCAGTCTGTCAGAGAAATGGGGCCAAATGACTGAAGATTGATGCTGTAAT
>CAJQZJ010029610.1:167497-178052 GCA_907164525.1 Lophiomys imhausi | reverse complement strand
GATATTACAGATAATTTTAATTGATTCAAATCTACTTTTTGACCAGATGATTGGCTAAATTCTTTAGGCTAAATTCACTGAATGTCTCCTATGAAACTGACAGATTTTTAACTGGAAAATAGTTACTC
Organism: Lophiomys imhausi; assembly: GCA_907164525.1. Classification (NCBI taxonomy): domain Eukaryota; kingdom Metazoa; phylum Chordata; class Mammalia; order Rodentia; family Muridae; genus Lophiomys; species Lophiomys imhausi. The sequence continues at coordinate 177,924 of CAJQZJ010029610.1, read as the reverse complement.
AACTTAATTCTCTAAGGAATATTAAGAATCACAGCTGCACTACGTAATATCACATGGTAGAGTAACTGATAACAAAATTAACCCCCATCACTAATAATTAAAATGATCAACAAAATATGTGAGGCAATTTTTGAGATTTGAACAAATGAACAGCGTTGGAACCCTAAGAGAAAGACAAGAACAAAGGGAGTCCTATGATAGCTGTATGTTTCATCTAGTAGACTCTAGTAAAGGGAAGATACTAGAGGGAGGATGATCATCTAAAATTATTTTAATCTCTAATGTTTGTGTTTTTCTGTAATAGAAAAAATTTTAAACACATATTTATTAGTACTTAACAATCAACTATAAAGCACCTATATCCTATAACGTAAAGCCTATAACCTATCTAAGAACACTCAAATACCTATCTAAGGGCACCCAACTAACCCTACTTTAATTTTCTTAAAAGGATATTGATATTTTTAGCATAGATCCATGCAGGATAACCTCATTTATGGCAGTCCCAGCAGGCAGTACCTTTTTTCCCTTTTTTATTTTTATTTTTTCCTTTATTTTTTATTTCTTCAAGTTACATCTCAATTGCAGTCCCCTCCCTATTCCCCCTCCAGTCCCACCCTCCCACCCTCAACCCCCCATCCTCTTCCCTTTTTTTTCTTTTAAGTTTAAGGTATATCTTATTTTCCCCTACAGTTTCCCCTTTCAGTCCAACAAATGGCTCTTTCTCTTATAATAATAAATACAATACAATACAACAGAGGTAATTAGGCCACAGTTATGAGGGTTATATGGCTTAATGTACATTCCCAATGACCAGTCCATATGTATTTGGTACCTGACTTTAACATTCTACTATCTAACCATCTCCATGAGTTTAAAGTTCTATATCTGACTCAACATTCATACTAATTGCAACACAATTTTAAAAGTATCTTCTTAGATCTATAACACTCTCTTGACTCCTAAACAACTCAAAATTTAATTATGAGACTCTCTCTATCTGTTCTTCAATCACCTCAGAGACCTGAGAGGGATAAATATATCTGATTTTATAGGAAGTACAGGGTCTGCAGCTTCCCAAACTAAGAAATGACATACCAGTGGCTGCCTGGACAGTTCCCATTTCCTCTCCATACATTACAGCATCGCTCTTCAGTCATTTGGCACAGTTTCTCTGACAGACATTGATTGTAGAGCAGGGGTTATGAAGGACTTACCTACCCTGTCTTGGCAGAGCTAGGTTGTCAACTTACCTGCTTCCAGGTTTTGTCCTTTTTGGACAGCTACATAGTAGAAGGTATCAATACTACAACTAACACACCAAAGGGAACTTGGACATAGACCTCTTATTTTTAATTTTTATTTTTTATTTATTTTTTATATATTAGTTATATTTTTTTCTATTTTTTAGTCTTTTTTATCTATTGTATGCTTATTGGTTTGTTTGTTTAGTAGTTCTCTCTCCCGGGCAACGAGACACGTTTCACTGATGGTACTGCTTCATAGATCCCCGATGAATGAAGAGGCTCTTGGCCCTCATACGACCTCTCAACTGAGAGGAGGGACTGTTATATAAGGACACCCCACCCCAGAGAAATGGGATGGAAGGGTTAGGAGGTAAAGAAAAAAAATGAAATGTGATGTTTCGGCCTTTTACTACTAACTGTCATAAACTGTTTAGGATAATTAAGAAATGCAAACTAATGGTTATGCAAGCAGGTCATTCTGTTAGGTACTATGACAGCCTATTATAGTTACTTGCTAAGCTAATCAAAAATAAACCTGCTAAGAGACAAGCAACATCTGGTTACCCTAATATAAGAGATAGACAGGGCCTCTTTAAAAACCTCAAGAGATCTGCAGAATATGGCATTCAAAGATGTTTTCATAACTTTAGATTTTTTTATATCAAGACATATCAACTCCTGACAGCACCCCCTATTCTCCTCCAAGTAGAAGATGAGCATCGAAGAATTGCCAGTGGGAGATGATTGAATTAGTCACAAGCCTATCTCTTGGTAGGAAAAGCCCCTTGCTCCAACTGTAGGCAGTACCTTTTTTCAAAGCTTAGGGTCCAGTCCATTGGGCCTAACTTTCCCCGTTGCTATGACTAGTTTATTTTAATTGCTAGATTGTGATCAGCTTATAAACTGCGGTCAGTTCCAACCACTGGCTTGATGTCAGCCTTTTCCATCAGCTGAGAATTGTTTCTATAGTTTCCTTGGCCCATGTAGGCTTTAGAGCCTAAAGCTTCTCTGAATGGATTATGAATTCTGCCCTCCTTTGCAGCCAGCCTTAATAGTCTGAATTACCGCAAAGGGTTTTTCTCAGGCTAAAGTGCAGTGAAAAGCCTTTCTCTCTTGGACTCTACCTTTCAGTTTATGACCATTGAGGCATAATGGCTTGAGTATGTCATACCTTGCCGTGTACTTCTCCAACATATCTTCTCAGCTCGTGAGGGCAAGAGGAAGAGAGAGAGAGAGAGGCCACGTGGAGCTCTCTGATTTATCTATCACATCAACTCACAATCCTTGGTGATCATGAGAGCTCAAAAGATTTCTCACGGTACTAGCAGTCTCGTGGCTTCTCATGACAATCAATGTCATCTGGGAAGTTTGTACGGTTTCTTAGCCATGCCCACCCCTTCAATAGGACAATTTGTGTTTCTCACAGAGTTGTGGCCTTTGGGCTCTGTCCATCTCGGCAAGTTCAAGGGATGCCAAGCTTTCCTTATGTGCTGCTAGATGCTAAGCTGAAGTGCAAACTAATTCACTAAAGAGGCCTAACTTCTACCACATTTGCTTTGTGTACTCTGTGAAACACATATATACTTGATACACACAGAGGCTAAAAGAGGGTGTTTGATCACCTGTAATTGTAATTACAGATGGTTTTGAGTGACAATGTAGATGCTTGGAATCAAACCTGGATCCATTGCAAGATCCACAGTACTCTTAACCACAAAGACATCTCTCTAGTCCCCAAAGTTATTAAATTTATAAATGTACTGCATATTTGAAAGTTAAAATCTAAATATGTTTAAAGGATATTACTACTTAATTCACCTTTATTTTCTGTTTGAAAAGTATTTGTTTAACTGGTCTCAATATGACAAAGGTACTTTATTATATCATGTAATTTCTGGGTATTCTGAAGACATATCAAGCAACCATCATATGCTCATGTAATTAATGCCTTAGTTCAGTCAGTTTACAGAAATTGTGGGCCTTTTGATGACAAGAAGCTCTTGGCTGAATTCCCAGTGTTCTATTTTATTTTCTGATGAGGTAGTAAAGGGGAAAGCTTATACAACATAATTTTGAAACATATTTCTTTAGGGATTTTTGAAAGTGAATCAACAGATTAAACTCATAGGAAATCATGAAGTTTCTTCAAAAAAAACTTACAAACAGAAAGAGAGTAATCCCACTACTGAATTTATACCCAAAGAAATAAAATCAGTATATCAGGGATACAACATTTTTTAATTCATTATGGTATTAGTCACACTTACTAATGTATGGAATCAGCATAAATCTTTCATTGGATAGAGAGATTTGGCACAGATTTCCAGTGGAATCATATTATTTTATATTTACCAACATTATACGCAACACATATAAGTGTGTGTGTGTGTGTGTGTGTGTGTGTGTGTGTGTGTGAAAGAGAGTTCACTCACTTGGGGTGACAGTGTTCCCCACAAAAGCCATAGACAAAACAAAATTCCAGTATAAGTCATAAGAAACCTTTTGTATGGTTAATCAAAGTAGTCCAAATGACTCTAAACAATATAGACTATTGAAGTATCCCTTGGTTGGCTTTCAGAGGTTAAAGGTAAGCCACTATTACTGAAGACACTGCACATTTGGAAAACATGTAGAACAAAAGCTGGGTATGATCTGAAAGCCTTGTCCCTGTGGCCTAGTTTTCATGTCATCCATGTCACCAGAAAATACTATGAAAGCAAGAAAGGAAAGCAATTAATAGTTCTGCAACTCTTATGAACCTTCAAACCACAATATGATCATCATGAAAGGTATCCATGAATGTTCTGTAAGTGGCATTCACATTTTGGTGGTAATCAACAGCTGTCAAATTTAATTCAAGGCACATTCAATGGGAGGGAAATCAGGCCTATTAGAAGAAACCAATTTCCCAGGGCTAGTGAGATAACAGACCTTAGAAAAGCATCTGTTATCACCACTATGCTAGACTGGCATAATTCCTTTCTACATTCTAAATCTTACTTTTATACTCATGGATAAGTGTAGCTACATCCTCATCAAAGAAACTTCTACTTACATGAATGAAGAACATCACAGAAAACCACAACTGGACACAATACAAAGACCAGTGGATTATGGGGAGCCCAGTTACAATTGATACATTTGTGTCACAGCTCCTGCATCAGTGGCTCAGAGAATATTACAGAAGAGGGAAGAGAGAAATTTTAAGAACCAAAATACCAGGAAGTAGGCTGTGAAACAGGCTTTCCAAGAAATGTCTGCATTATCAAGGCTAGAAAAATGGCAATATTAACAGACAGGCTAACACGGTAGGGGAGAAAATTTACAGGGTACCATCCCTAGATATAGAATTATAGGCAAATATTGACTGTTGCAAGAGGGAGGGTTAGCATTTCCCAGAAATGTGTGTCCTCATTGGTTATCTAATACAGAGTCATCAGCCCTAAATCTGTACATACTCAACCAAAAAACAGATTCAGTAGGTTGTATTTATATATTTGGGCACACATATATGTGTTTGTGTATGTAACAATAATCCTATAAAAGTATCAATTGGAGAGTGGGGTTATGAGAGGGAGTGGAAGGAGAAAGTCAGAAAGCAATGCCATTCTATTAATTAAAAGTATTAAAAATAAAAATATTATTAGAAACATACATATTTACTGTATCTTCTTGTCTGTAAATAAATGGGAAGTAGGAGAAATCATGTGCACTTTCAGAAGTGTATATGATTATCATTCAGCTCTGTTCATTTCGATGACTTGTCTAAAAGTAAGCATTTAAATGTAGATATAATAGCAAGTATTATTTCATTTAAAATCCTACCAAATCTTTGGTAGCCTAGGTCAAGCTACCAAAGAAAGTTTTAGAGTAAAAATTATCTTTACCCTTCCTACTGTGACAGACTATGTCTAGTATTAAATTTTATGAGTTGTCTATTCTGTGAACAACAAGGGTTAGAAATCTGAAAGTTGTATGTTATGAAGTCAAGTTAATTGTTCATTGATATTCTCTAGGTCTTTCCCACTTGTACATATTTTCAACGAAGGTATTAATCTCCCTTTATACAGATTCATTTTCTAAGGAAGTTTATGTAAAAAGGCCTGAAGAAATATAAAAGTACATTAAAATAAATATGTATTCTTGTACAAATAATTCATATTAGACTGATTTTACAGTAGACCTTGAGAAATCTCAACCCATAAAACTAGAAAGTAAAATGTAACAATATACATTTTGTACAGTATCCAATAGAGATTTCAGGTAGTTAATATAATCCAACTAAATTAAACTTCATTTCTTCTTTATATTGAATATTTGCATATCTACTTTGATGACCGGTGTCTAAAGTTTAATTTGGCAAAGGTGTATTTTATCCTATAATAACTTGAAGGATGAAGAACATAAAGTCAATACAGTAGAGCCTGGATTAAATTTGCTTTCTTACATTCTTGATAAATGCCTAATAAAATTATATGTGTATATTTAATATCCAGCTTGTGTTAAAAATTAGGAAAAAAACTGTGTCCACTTCTATCTCACATCATTGTGATATGTATTAATTTAGTGACATAATTTCCAGAATATACGTTTCTCTGTAGAAAGGTATCATATATTATTTAGCTTATTACAAAAGGAGGTATTGATAAAGTTTGCAATGTTAGGAGAAAGAATTGATATAAATCTCTGTGATCCTTCATATACTTCTATTAAATTCAACTAAATGTACATAGAAGGAGGCTGGAGTGATGACTCAATGGTTAAAAGCACTGGCTGCTCTTCCAAAGGATCTGGGTTGAACTCCCAGCTCCTACAAGGCAACTCCCAACTACTTCTAACTCCAAGTCCCCAGGGTTCTGATGCTCTCTTCTGGCCTCCATTGACAGCAGTCCTACAATGGTGATATGTATACATATGCAAATAGAAATGTTAAATAAAATATATTCATGACATATTTTAAGTCAATCTCCAAATTAATAGAGTGAAACTCAATATTAAGGATATGGAAAATATAGTAATGAATGGTTTGCCTTAGGAATAGTAAGGAGTTTTTTTTTTTAATCTGGAGATAAAACTGCAAACAAATCTTTTCATAAAAATATTGGGCACATTATATGTCATAAGTAAAATTTATAAGAATAATCCTAAGTAGAAATTTCTAGATCAAGATATGGCCTTCTAGGGTTCTGTGTTCCACATAGTGGATTGTATTCATTTCTCCTAACTTTTCTCTCCTAGCCCAAGTAGAATAGACCACCCATCACAAAAAGTTTCTCAGTAGTGGGTAAAGATGGATTTTGAGGAGTGATTTGATGTTTCTTTTTCTGTCTTGCATTTTTCTTCCTTTAACACAAAATCTATGTACTAGATGTTCTACAGCATAGAATACAATACCATATTTCTCTAAAGTATATAATACAATATAATATGTGTGTGTGTGTTCAAAATTCACAGAAAAAATCTCAATTTTCATCAAAAATACTAGGCTTTATGTGGGGACAGAAATCTACTTGTCAAAATTATCTACTATAGACTAGTCAATTACCCTGCACAGTAAAAAAAAACAAACAAATAAAAACAAAAACAAAAAACAACAACAACAAAAAACCTGATATAGGGAGGATGGTCTTACAATTGCTAATCAAAAGTCACACCAAGGACTAGTAGAAATAACCAAAAATATCAACAGATGCCAGTACTGAGAGTATTTGGTTGTTAAAATTATCTAACATGGATTTTAAACAAGCTATTATAAAAATGCTCCTTAAGTTATATAATGCTTAAGGGCAAGCAAAAGAACATGGGTTCTAACGTCAGTATCCTTTGCCTTACAGAAGCTTTTCAGTTTCACAAGGTCCCATTTTTTTGATTGTTGAGCTTAGAGTCTGAGCTATTGGAAATCTGTCTAATGTTGGATTGGTGAAGACCTTTTCCCAATCTGTAGGCTGTATTTTTGTTCTATGGACAGTGTTCTTTGCCTTATAGAAACTTCTCAGTTTCATGAGGTACTGTTTATTAATTGTTGATCTTAATGCCTACACTGTTAGTGTTTTGTTCAGAAAGTTGTTTCCTGTGCCAATGAGTTCAAGACTTTTCCCCGCTTTCTCTTATATTAGATTTAGTATGTCCAGTTCTATGTTGAGTTCTATGATCCACTTGTACTTCAGTTTTGTGCAAGGTGATAAATATAGGTCTATTTGCATTCTTCTACAATTAGACATCCAGTTAAACCAGCACCATTTGTTGAAGAAGCTTTTCTTTTTCCATTGTATGGTTTTGGCTTCTTTGTCAAAAATCAAATGACCATAAGTGTGTAGGCTTATTTCTCAGTCTTCTATTTGAGATTCTATTGATCCACCGATCTGTTTCTATGCCAGTACTATGCTGTTTTTATTATTATTGCTCTGTTTTACAGCTTGATGATGATACCTCCAGATGTTCTTTTATTGTACAGGACTGTTTTAGCTATTCTGGGTTTTTTTTTTTCCATACTAAGTTGAGAACTGTTCTTTTTAGGTCTATAAAGAATTGTGTTATTTTGATAGGTATTAAGTTGAACATATATATTGTTTTTGGTAGGATGGCTATTTTTACTATGTTGATCCTACTAATCCATGAGCATGAGAAATCTTTCCATCTTATTATATCTTCTATTTCTTTCTTGAGGGACTTGAAGTTCCTGTCATACAGATCTTTTACTTGCTCGGTTAGAGTTACCCCCAGGTATTTTATATTATTTGTAGCTATTATGAAGTATGTTGTTTTCTTACATTCTTTCTCAGCCTGTTTATCTTTTGTGTAGAGAAGGGCTACTGATTTTTGTGTTAATTTTGTATCCAGCCACTTTGCTGACAGTGTTTATCAGTTGTAGTGGTTCTATAGTATAAATTTTGGGGTCACTTATGTATATTATCATATCATCTGCAAATAGGAATACTTTGACTTCTTCCTATCCAGTTTGGATCTCCTTTCATTGTCTTATTGCTCAGGCTAGAACTTTAAGTACTGTGTTGAAGAGATATGGAGATAGTGAGCAACTTTGACTTGTCCCTGATTTTAGTGGAAGTACTTTGAATTTCTTTCCATTTAATTTGATGATGGATACTGGCTTGCTTTATATTGTCTTTATTATGTTTAGGTATTGTCCTTGTACGACTGATCTCATCAAGACTTTTAACATGAAGGGGTGTTAGATTTGTTGGATGCTTTTTCAGCATCTAATGAGATGATGATGTGTTTTCTTTTTCTTTCAGCTTTGTTTATATGTTAGATTATATTGATGGATTTTCATAGGTTGAACCACTTCTGCATCCCTATGTGTAGCCTACTATATACAGGGTATATAGAGCCTACTTGACCATGGTGTATGATATTTTTGATGCATTCTTGGATTTGGTTTGTAAGGATTTTATTCATAAGGGAAATTTTGTCTAAAATTATCTTTCTTTGTTGGGTCTTTGTGTGGCCTAGGTATCAGGGTGACTGCGTCCTCATAAAATGAGTGTGTTCCTCTGTTTCTTTTTTGTGAAAGAGTTTGAGGAATATTGGTATTAGCTCTTCTTTGAAGGTCTGGTAGAAATCTGTGCTGAAACCATCTGGTCTTGGACTGTTTTTGGTTGGGAGACTTTTAATGACTGCTTGTATTTCCTTAGGGGATATAGGACTGTTTAACTTGTTTACCTGATCTTGAGTTAACCTTGGTTGATGACATCTATCAAGAAAATTGTCCTTTTCACTTTCGATTTTCCAATTTTGTGAAGAATAGGCTTTTGAAGTAAGACCCAATGATTCTTTGGATTTCTTCAATGTCTGTTGTTATTTCCCCCTTTTCATTTCTTATTTTATTGATTTGGATTTTTTCCTCTGCCTTTTAGTTAGTTTGGCTAAGGGTTTGTCTATTTTGTTGATTTTCTCAAACAACCAACTCTTGGTTTCATCAGTTCTTTGTATTTTTCTCGTTTTTTCTAAGTTATTGATTTCAGCCTTGAATTTGAAGATGTCCTGCCATCTGCTCCTCTTGGGAGTGTTTGCTTCATTTTTTTTCTAGAGCTTTCATTTGCTCTATCAAGCTGTTAGTATGAGCTCTCTCCAATTTCTTTATGAAGATACTTAGTTTCCTCTTAGCATTGCTTTTCATTGTGCCCCATAAGTCTGGGAATATTGTGCTTTCGTTGTCATTGAATTTTAGGAAGTCTCTGATTTCTTTTTTTTTTTATTATTTGTTCACTGACCCAGTGGTCATTGAGTAGAGAGTTGTTCAGTTTCCATGAATTTGAGGACTTTCTGTTATTTCTGTTGTTGTTGAAGAGCACCTTTAATCCATAGTGATATGATAAGATACAAAGGGTTATTTTAATTTTCCTATATCTGTTGAGGCTTGCTTTGTGAGTGAGTATGTGGTCAATTTTGGGAAGATTCCATTAGGTGCTGAGAAGAATGTATGTATATCGTTTGTGTTTTGTGTTTGGGTAAAACATTCTGTAGATATCTGTTAGGTTCATTTGGTTCAGGCCCTCTGTTTGTTTCATTATTTCCTTTTGCTTTCTGACTCAACGATCTGTCCATTAGCGTGAGTGGGGTGTTGAAGTCTCCCAGTATTAATGTGTGGGGATCAGTATGTGGTTTAAACTATAACAATGTGTCTTTTACAAATGTGCATGCCCTTGTATTTCAGGCATAGACGTTCAGTATTGAAATTTCATCTTCATGGACTTTTCTTTTGATGAGTATATAGTGTTCTTCTTTATCTTTTTAAACTAATTTTGATTGAAAGTGAGTTAGTCTCAGCTCAGTTCTGCTTGATGTGTTTTAATTTGGCTCTCAGGTGAGGGAATGGGGTGGGGGTGTGTGTCTTTAACTTGTATGATTCTCAGATCCAGTGGGTATCCTCAGGAAGGCTGTTGGAGCTGCAGACTGAAGGTGGGAGCCAGGGGGATAATCCCTCAGGATCTGTATGCTTGAGTCTGGTTTTTCTTGTAGCACTGGGTGTCAGGTTTGTGGATGAGGTCACCCCCAGCATTCACTTGGGAAACACAGGCATAGTCTGTGCTGCTCATTCAGCAGCACAGTGACTCAGGATAGCTCTGCTATTGTTAAGCGTGACCTCCTGCCACTGTATTTCAGTTCAGGGCTGTGATCAGTCTTTGAGTTTCGGCGGGGGGGGGGGGGGGGGGGGGGGGG
>CAJQZJ010029610.1:142082-159085 GCA_907164525.1 Lophiomys imhausi | reverse complement strand
TGTGTGTGTGTGTGTGTGTGTGTGTGTGTGTGTGTGTGTGTGTGTGTATGCTCTGTTTTACTGAAAAACAATGCTTGTGGGAAGAATAATGGATAGTTTATAGAAATCTTTCAGAGTTTTACAAGGAATGAAGTCACTGACTCCAACTGGCCCCCTACTGACCCAGATAACAAGCAATATTACAAACATTATTGTTTATCAAGCAGTATCTGTAAATTGCTACCAATATTAATGGTGGGTATTCATTTTATAAGGTTTCTTTCTAACTATATTTCCTGTTTTCTGCAAATGATTATCATAAAATTCATACATATGTTCATTACTCATGGGTCAGTGGCATGGATCAGTACATAATTTACTCAACTCTACAGTTGAGTCAGAGCTGTACATTATTAGCTTATGCTAAAAAAATTGATTACATGGGAAATCCTAGGGACATAAGTTGGTTGTTAAATCGTTCTCTTAAAAACAGATTAAATAAAGAGACTGAGTACACAGTAAGTTATCAGTCTTAAGTCTTTTTGTATTTAAGGTGTCTCTTTTTATCCCTCAACATCTCCCTGTTTTAGTCCAATAAAAGGCTCTTTTCTTATAACAATAAATATAATAAAAAACAATAAAAAATTAGTCAACAATTATGAAAATTATAAGGTATAACATATTTTCCCAATGTCCAGTCCACATGTATTTGGCAACTAATAAGAATATTTTATTGCCGGGCGGTGGTGGCGCACGCCTTTAATCCCAGCACTTGGGAGGCAGAGGCAGGCGGATCTTTGTGAGTTCGAGGCCAGCCTGGTCTACAAAGCGAGTCCAGGACAGCCAGAGATATTCAGAGAAACCCTGTCTCGAAAAACCAAAAAAAAAAAAAGAATATTTTATTATACATCTATCTCAAGTTTAAAGTCCTATACCTAACTCAGTTTCCATCCTAATTTACATTACCAAATTAAAAACATTTTCTTAGACCTAGAACATCCTTTTAATTCTGAAAGAACTCAAAACTTAACTGTGAGACTATATCTAGTCTTCAACCACATCAGAGATCTGAGAATGATAAATATATCTGAATATGCAAGAAGTGCAGAGCAAGCAGCTTCCAAAACTAAGAAATGAGAGACAAATGGCTGCCTAGACATTTCCCAATTTCTCTCTATAATATTGGAGCATCTATATAAAGCCTTTTGCCCCAGTATCTGTGACAAACATTAACTGTGAAGCAGGAACTATGAAGGACTTTTCCACCCTGTCTTGGCAGAGCTAGACTGTCCACTTACCTGCTTCTAAGTTTTGTCCTTTTAAGACAGCATTCTGTCTACAGTTGAATCAAGGGCTTTTTCTTGCTAAGTGTTTAGCTTGCCACTAATGCAGCCATATCCAAATGGAGATTCTTTGATGCTCATCATCTACTTGAAGTAGAATGGGGAGTGCTGTCAGGAGCTGACATGTCTTAATATCAAAAATCTTAAGTTAAGAAAACATCTTCAAATGCCATATTCTACAGATATCTTGAGGTTTTTGAAGACCATCTGTCTATCTCTGTATAATTGAATAAACAAATGCTGTTTGTCTCTTAGCAACATGATTTCTGATTAACTTAGAAAATATCTGTGATACACTAAACTGGTACCTAACAAAATGACAAGTTTGAATGTCTACTAGTTTGCGTTTCTTAATTATCCTAAACAGTTTTTAAGTCTTAAGTGACCTCAATGTGTATTGCTCACTTTGGCTGTAAGGAGATCCAGAAAAAGCTCCAATATCATAAAATATAAGAGTTATTCTTATCATAATGCATTGTTAAATAAATAATTTATTTTATCAATTTTCAGAGTGACAAAATTATACCCTTGTACCACCAGATGGTGAGTAATAATTTTTGAGCATATACATTTGATTCATTTATTTCATATACATTATTCCCTATATGCCAATAGAAGTCCTCTTTTATTTTATGTTTTAATTTAAGTAAATGCTCTTTTAAAAACATTCATAACCCTTGAATATAAATATTATTGAACTCTCACAAATTGATCTGACTTTTGATACCATAATATATTATAAAAGGCAAATTTATAATTATATTTTATTAGCCCACCTCTCTTATGTTGTACCTTAAACTTCTGTAACTCTATCCTTAACAAAGTTGACAATGACCATTACATAACATGACATACATTATTTTTTTCTCGTTTTGAAATTTGAAATCCATGTAATGAATTGTTTGGTATCCATCTCTTAAAAAATATTTTCACAGTTCTTACATATGTAAATTACTCTTTGTACCACACTTTGCATTCACTTCATAACTCTATGTATGTTAGAATATCATGCAAAATTGTGAAGACAGAGGAAGATAATTTCAACAATCTCAGTGTGCTGTCATTATCTCAACTCTTTTAAGAATTGTAAAGAACATCCATTAAAATATAGTTTCTGCTTTCTTGAAAATATATCATAACCTTAGAGATTCTTTTTTGTTAACACAAGAATTAGTAGTTTGTTCATCTTCATTGTGATCTTATGTTTAATGAATAAAAAATAGATTAGTGTTGTCATTCACCAAAACTATTGTACCTATCATAATTTTATCTGTTTCTTGTGAGAAAATAAACTGAAAAAAGAAATTTAATACATAAAGGATATATTTGAGTCACCATTCCAGATTATAGTTCATCAGTATGGGAAACTCAACATGTCAAGAGCCTGAAGTAGTGAGTCCCATTAAATTCACAATCAAAAGTAGAAAGCAGTAAATTAATGCATGTTTATTAGTCTTGTCTTCTATATTCACATATAATCCAGAATCTCCTGTCTAGGTAATATTACCACCTAAAGTGGGTGGGTCTTCTCATTTTGATTAGTATAACAAGATAATCCCCCATAGACATGATCACTGACCAACCTAACCTGAACAATACTTAACTGGGACTCCCTATCCAGGTGAATACAGATTATGTCAAATTGACTACACTAACCATAACAGTACCATAAATATTTTAGCTCTATACAAAGTCTTAATATGCTATAAAATTAATTCTCCCAGGTTGTTCCAGGATAATTTGGATTTTATCTTTCATACAAATATTAGAATAAATGAATTAATGAGCACATTTTAAGGTATTGTACCTAGTAATGCTTTAAAATGAAATGTGAAGTTTCAGCCTTTTGCTACCAACTGTTATAAAATGTTTAGGATAATTAAGCAATGCAAACTAATAGTCTTTCAAGCTCATCATTTTGTTAGGTACTGTGACAGTCTAACACAGTTATTTTCTAAGCTAATCAGAAATCAAGTTGCTAAGAGACAAGAAGCAACATTTGCTTATCTAAATATAAGAGATAGATAGGGGGTCTTCAAAAACCTCAAGAGATCTGCAGAATATGGCATTCAAGGATGTTTTCTTAACCTAAGATTTTTTTGATATTGATACATGTCAGCTCCTGAAAGCACCCCCTATTCTATTCTAAGTAGAAGATGAGCATTGAGGAATCTCCAATTGGAGATGGTTGAATTAGTCGCAAGCCTATCTCTTGGCAAGAAAAACCCCTTGCTCCAACTGTAGACAGAATGCTGTCCAAAAAGGACAAAACTTGGAAGCAGGTAAGTCAACAGCCTAGCTCTGCGTCGAGAGGGTAGGCAAGTCCTTCATAATTCCTGCTTTACAATTAATGTCTGTCAGAGTAATGCGGCCAAACGGCTGAAGATTGATGCTGTAATGTATGGAGAGAAAATGGGAACTGTGAGGCAGCCAGGGGTATGTCATTGCTTAGTTTTGGAAGCTGCGGGCCCTGCACTTCCTATATAATCAGATATATTTATCCCTCTCAGGTCTCTGAGGTGGTTGAAGAATAGATAGCTAGAGTCTCATAGTTAAATTTTGAGCTGTTTAGGAATCAAGAGGCTGTTCTGGATCTAAGATGTTTTTAAATTTGTGATACAAATTAGTATGAAAGCTGAGTTGGATATAGAACTTTAAACTTGTGGAGATGGTTAGATAGTAGAATGTTAAAGTCAGGTGCCAAATGCATATGGACTGGACATTGGGAATGTATGCTAAGCCATATAACTCTCATAATTGTGGCCTATTTATTTCTGTTGTTTTGTATTGTATTTATTATTATAAGAGAAAGAACCATTTGTTGGACTGATAGGGGGAGCTGTTGGGGGAAAAAGATATACCCTAAACTTAAAAAAAAGGGAAAAGGATGGGGGGTTTAGGGAGAAGAAGGTGGGAGGGTGGGAATGGGGTGGAGTAGGGAGGGTATTGCGATTGAGATGTAACATGAAGAAATAAAAAAATAAATTAAAAATACTAAAAAAAATTAAAAATAAAAATAAACCTACTGAGACTTTTATTGTTGATAGAATGGATCTGCAGATCAATTTGGGAAGAACTGACACTTAAAATGGTAGATAATCTAATATATGACAAAAATATAGTTTATGCAATGACTCATAGTCCAATTCAAACATGCTTCATTAAGCCCATTACAATCTTATATATGTATACACATTTAAGTGATTTTTCCATGTTTATTTTTAAAGATTGGATTAATGGTCAAATGATATTTATTTTTGCTATTAATTATAAAATCATATTGTACTAGTTACTAAGATTTTTCACCTACAGATACTCTTTATGTTTTACACAAACATTTATCCATGTTTACACCTCAGACTCTTGTAGTTTCTTCCACTAAAGTTAATGATGACAGATATGAGGCACTTAAAGTTTTAGGGAGACAGAATGTGCAACCACCAAATGACTCCATTAAAGTTTATGATGTGTCTTCCTGTTAGATTAGGATACTGCACTGTATATAGCTAGCTGCTTTTAGTACAATATTGGTGTCTTTTTTCCCTCCAACTGTATCTATCTGATCCTAGTGTTTTTTTATTTTTTTTTACCAAATTAAGTTTATAGCCATGTATATTTTAGCATCACATCTTTTCTCAGTTTTTGCTATTTTTCCATCTTTGTTGAGCTTAATACTGAATCATTATAGTTAATGTTTACTGGAATAGAAGAGAAAAACACTTTGAGTTCCTCAAGTTACTTTAAGTATGTAAAAATTAACATGTACTTAAAGTATATGTTAATTTTTAGTTACTATATTTATTGTTTCACTATTTTGTTTAACAGTGTTAGTTTTTATTTGTATATTTGATTGATAAAAGGTATATTGAAAAATCTTTAGCTGTTATAAAATAAGTTCAGAGAAGACTACTTTTTTCCTCAGATTAGTATGTTTGAACTCAAACATTATCACTTGTGAAATGTTTTCTACAGCCAAATCATAATTTCAGTTCTTTGAGAAAAAACTGCCTAAGTTCATGATATATCATAGAAATTTTATTTAAAACCAAGTGAACTTTGGTCTATCAAACCCTGTCTTTACTGAAGGTTTCACAAAGTGTGTGATCAAAAGTTCTTGACAGTTTGAAATGGAGTATGAATTGTCAGGACCTGAAAAATAGTCTACGTGAGTACTTAGTTTTCACTCAAGAACAAGTATCTTGATGCCTCCAAATTATCCCATAAAATAATTTATGTATCAGAAGGCAATAAGATATGGAATAGGATTTCTTTTCCTTCATACAACAGATTTTTGGAAGTACTCATTTTTTGGTTAGGGGGTATTCTTCTGTATACAAATGGCTCTAACACACTGAATAAAAGTGTGTCTTAATTTTTTAGCTCAAAATAGATTTATTGCAAAAAGGCAAATTTTGAGGTAGCAAATTCTGATTTTCTTACAACTTCATCAGGAAATGAAAGCATGCATTAATCAGATCAACATATTACAAGTGTTTGATATTCACAAACTGTACAATAGATCAATTTTTTATATGTTCAAAAGAATGCTAGGAGTTACTGGGCTCAACTGAGAAGACAACAGGGTTCATTAAGAGAAAAGGTGGATTGAATAGAATGAAATGAAATAATGAAAAATAAAACATTGTGGAATAAATAAAATGGGAAATATATTCAAATCTATGAATGGAAGAAACAACAGTATGTACATTTGTGTACATTTACTCAGTGATATATTCCTTTCCTTTATATTTACTAAATTCAGTTTCACAGAAATCTATGAATTATGCAGTGCTAGTGAGCAATAAGACCAGATTTGAGCTGCAGTGCTTTATTATTGCTGAGTTTGGAAAGTTCTAGAAATTAAGCACATTATTGCATGCAGGGTTGGCTGTGTTGACAAGGTAGGATGATATAAACACACAATATTAAAATAAACAAGGAGGCAAAGACCAAAGAGTGATAAGCTATGAGTTCCAACAATGTAATGTTAAATTTTGAATCACACTTAAAAGAAAAATAAACTGTGCTAAGTGTTAAAATCCAAATGATCACTAGTGTGAACTAAAGTGGATAAGAAGTTGCTTTCAGATGCTTTGTCAAATCAGACATATTGCAAAGTTTAATGTAAAATGTCCATGAGTATCAACAAAAAGGCAAAAAAGATACCTAAAACGATTTTAAAATCCAAGTATAGTGGTTCATACCTGTAATCCCAGAACATGTGAGAGTGAAGCAGAAGTATTTGAGCCCATCCTAGGCTATGTTGTGAATTCTAGGCTAGCCTAGATTATAATTTTAGAAACTCTGTCTCAAGTGACACAAACACACTAAAAAAGACAAAATAGGGATATGAAGTACAAGAATACATTCATATTTTTCAATAGGATGTACCAAGAGAAAGTTCATACATATTCAACATGCTTATGACAGAAGTTTTAGAGGTTGAGATTCTCATCACTGAGCAAACATTTTCATTGATAAAGACTATGTAAACTGGACATGGTGGCACATGCCTTTAATCCAAGCCCTTGGGAAACTCAGGCTAGAGGATCTCTGTGAGTTTGAGGCCAGCTTGACCAACATAGCAGGTTCCAGGATGGCCAGTGCTACATAAAGAGAACCTGTCTCAAAAAACAAAAAAAGGCAAGTAATACTGGAAGAGTTAAGTGCAGAGAAAATATATAATTAATATGCATTTTTGAAGACCTTTTCTAAACTTAATTAAAAAGGAAATATATGACAATTAAATCATTATTTAAATTCCCTTGTCTTGATAGGGATTTTGTTAACATTTCTTTATTAATTAAGGTTGCATCTCGATCACAGCCATCCTCCCTCTTCCCCCTCTTCCTCCTCTCCTTCTCCTCTGGTGAGGGATGACCCACACATATCAAGCCCCCTCAGTTCTTTAGTCACATGAAATCTAAGGGCTTCCTCTTGCCCTGGGGCCCAACATGACATCCCAGCTAAAGTATTTAACTGCCTTTAATTTTTTGAGTTCAATGTATCTTTGGGTGATTTTCGGAAAGGCAGATTTTGCAACTGAGAGGAAAGGCTTTTCTGTACTTGATAATTTCCCTCCTTCCAATAACTACAAGATTAGTCTAGTACTAAACAATTTTGACTATTTGTTTTGTTCTCTTCTAAATGCCACATGTCTTTCACTAAAACGTTAAGTGGGAAAATCTTGCTGGTTTTGAGGATAACATAAACTAGTTACTCTTTCTGTCCTAACCCAATCAGTAATTTAGCAATAATGAATAAGCTGCTTAGGAGAAAATACTGAATGAACTTGCACCCAAAATGTTTTCACACTGTCCATACAAAGCTTTCTTGACTATAAAATCATATCTGCCTACTCTTAGCTGGGAAATGTAATGGTTTTCTCTAATATTTTGCATATTATGTTGGAAGAATTTAGCCAGTGTTTTATTATTGACCCTACCATTTTAAAAATCATCAATGTAGGATTTATAAATATCCTTATGGTATTTTAAAAATTCTACCATATTGAGAATGACATAAAGAATATGCAGTATCCACTAACAACAGTAAAAAAATCAGACAAAAATAATAAGGCATTTATTTTATCTAGAAGGGAGTGGGGTAGAAGATGGTTTTCATCTATATTATAGTCTCCTATATATTTCATATCTTACAAAATGAATTTAAGATAAAATAAAACTAAAATGGTTTATTATATTTGATCACTAGTATAGTTTATTATAATTGAGGAAAACAATTCAAGGTGTACATTGTCAAGATGGCAAAGATGAGTGATGTTTTTTTGTTCTTCTGTCTGATCATCTCTATTTTCCAAACATATCTTAGCAATCAGCTTACATATTTCCCCTACCAAACTCAGCAAAGGACTGCTTTGCCTGCCATATCATGAACAAAAGCTGAAGTATCACTTACATCGTCCTCTCTAAAGTCTGCTTATATCCTAATTTCCTTATTTTTATTCCTTCTTCCATTGTCATAAAAGGCCATGAGTTTGAGACAGAGCAAGGAAGGGACACACAGAAGAGATTAGAGGAAGGAAAGGGAAAGAGGAAGTGATTTAATTATATTTTAAATAATAGATTAATAATAATGATAACCATAATAATAAATATTCACCACTATATTATCACCATAACAACTAATAGAACAATAAATATGCCTCTATACACTGGTCTCTTTGCAGCTTTAAGACCCTATCAGCCTTATCTTCTAATTGGGATAATTGTCCTTCCTTGTCGCGTCGACCTTGACCAGCAAGAACGAGGGCAACTCACAAAAGCTCTTCTCAAGCAGTTTATTCAGGTCTCTTGAAAACAGTCTTCCAAATCCTTGCTTGTGTCTCCCTGCTTCTCTGTTTGTGTCTCTGCTTCTCCTCCCCCAAGCCCTTATATGCCTACTCAAACCCAATCAGATCATGCTACCTAGCGATCCAAGATAGGCTCACAAAAGGAGGAAGCACACCGGGCTAGGCAGCTGCTACCAACTAAGGCTTGTTTACAGCTAAGCTTGAGCTTTCTGGCATCACGCCAGGTGCCATCTTAGGGTTGTGGCTCACCACAGTTCTCCCTTTTTGT
Source organism: Lophiomys imhausi (assembly GCA_907164525.1). NCBI lineage: Eukaryota > Metazoa > Chordata > Mammalia > Rodentia > Muridae > Lophiomys > Lophiomys imhausi. Next base: position 150,183 of record CAJQZJ010029610.1, on the reverse strand, counting down.
TTTAAAACGCAACAGGCAAGGGTAGAGGTCTGATCTCTGATAGGCATGTAAAGGACATTGTAATGACCCCACGCCCAGTAGCCAACCAGGCTGGTGCCATACCCGTCCGGTATCTTTTTCTCCGAGATAGGAAACTAGGATACCAACCCATATGCAATCAAACATGCCCTTCTTGAAGTCGCTAGAAGCTGACCCCAAGTGCAGTGCTTAGCCTCGCATCCTGAGCGTGATGATAGCTTAGTCCTTTAGGACAGTCAACCAAGCTTTCGGCTGTCCAGCCTCCAAGGCAGCAAAGGCTTGCACCAGCATGGCATTACTTCTCCTCTGTGAAATCCTCATCTTACAGATACACCATAGGGCAATGAAATTGACTAGGAAGAGCATGCCTCCTAGGGCACCCATTCCCGCCCATTCCTTCAGATGATTCATGTCTCGGAGGATCCATGTTGACAGTCCTCAGCAACAGAGACATCAACCCGGGGGGAATTCACATGCATGATGGCAATTCTTAGATTCTGCATCAGCTTATCAAACTCGCCAGACCAATTTCCTGTAAGATACTGAGAGAGTTGCTTAGACAAATTTGCAGCTACAGTATAATTTTGATATGGCACAGAGGTCACACACAAACCAGTCATTTTCCACTCACAGCCAATCTGGGCCACCTGCCACAATCAACCAAGGCCGTGGCTACATTGGCTGACAAATTATTCAAGGCAGCTGCAGTCTGCACTGGAGAATGCATAGCAATGGCAGCTGTGGTAGCTCCCACAGCAGCAAGACTAACAGCAGTAACAATGGCAGCAGTAATTCCAAAATCTCTTTTTGCTCTAAAAAGGGTCATAGCACTGGGGCTTTCTACAGAGGATTCAAAGGTTAGTGAAGTATTCCACCAAAAGGATGCTTTTCCTATAGCCCCTCCTCCAATCATAGCCATTGGGGAGATATCTGTACAAGTATCAAAAGGATTAGAACCTCCTTGCTGAGCAGGATTTTGATAGGTCCAATTATATCCTGGAAAGGTTGCATTAGGAAACGTGCTAATTCTAGGAGAAAACGTGAAATAGTCCTTCACTGCCCAAGTGACTCCACGACCCTAACATCCAGTCCATGGTCTAAGAGACTCATCTCTCTGACCCCTACAGAATGGAGCCCACCTAGGCTGAAGGGGAATAGTACCATTCTCCCTTGATATAGCTGTAGGCCACCTCCCTGTAATCCAAGTACCACTGTGTTCAAAAGTGGCAGGGAGAGCGTCCTCAGTGCCTACCTTCTCTATAACACCCACTCCTTCGTGCGTAATAATAATGCCAGTGTACCTAATAAGGGGATCAAACCAAGCTGTAGCTTGATTATAGAGCAAAATCCAACCACTTTTCTCACTAATATTCTGCATAATCTGAAAGCATAAACTCCCTTCTAAATTAAAACTAATATTTTTCTTAACAGGAATGATTTCCAAGCTCTGGTTAGGATTAAATTGATTTTCTCAAACACCTGAGCCGGATACCCAGTTTGTTGTTGAGCAAATCGACCTTGCCCAAGAAGCATGTCCACATCCCAGGCTGGGTTTCCTGCTGCACGATTAGCAGCAGCTTGTTCATTAGCAAACTCAATCAAGAAAGCCTTCCAATCTAAATACTGCCCAGAGGACAGGCAAGCACGTGCCAAGCTCATCCAGTCACTAGGAGTCATGCAATAACGACGAAGAGCTTCCACCTGAGCTACAGTGAAAGCAGCATTAATCCCATAAGTGCAGACAGACTCAGCAAGTGCTTTAATTACCTTAAAATCGAGGGGTTCATGATAACGATTTCCCCCTCCATCCTGAAAGACAGGGTAGTACAGCTCATGTCTCACTTCCCTCCAGACATTTGGACAGAATGACCACCCACTAGGACCACTCGGAGGGGAAGTCTCATTATATGAAGGCGGCGCCAGCACAGGCAGCCCCGGACCTGAGGGCTCTATCCGGGTGCAGTCAGAACTCTTCCTCAAAGATGACTTCTCCATTTCCCTTGCTAACATTTCAAGTTCCTCTTCAGACTCTGAGCCTCTTCCGAAGTATCTTTCCCAGATTTGACCAAGCGCTCCTCTTTTAACTGCTCTAATGCCTCTTGTCCCTTTTCCACGGCCTTGCAATATCTGTGATCTTCTAAACAACTACGAACAAGTCTCCAAATAGGCCGTGCTCCTCCCTGCAATGTACCTTGCTCCCAGGCAAAATCTAGATCTCTCCCAAGCTTATCCCAGCAACTGATAAAGGCCAGCAAGGCCAGCATTCGCTCCATTTCTGTGAGGCACTCTCTGCTTTGCTCACCTTGCTCTGCCAGTTGTGTCTTCTACTCGTCCGAATCACGGAACTTTATTGCTCCCTCCCGGAGACCTTATTGCCTCTTTACCGAGGTCCTTATTGCTCCCTCTGGAGACCTTATTTTCGGTTCGCAGTTTCCCGCGAAACTTTACCTTTAGTTCGTAATTTCCGCGAAACTTTATTGTCCCAATTTATCCCGGGAACTTACCAGTGCACTGCCCCTGACTGCAAGAGTTCTGAGTCTTTTCTGGTTCCCCGTATGGGCCACCACTTGTCGCGTCCCCCTGACCAGCAGGAAAGACACAACTACAATTCTTCTTCAAGCAGTTTATTCAGGAACCTTGTACATCTGCTTCTCTGCTTGTGTCTCTGCTTGTGTCTCCCCCCAATCCTTTATATGCCTACTCAAACCCAATCAGATCATGCCACCTAGCGATCCAAGGTAGGCTCACAAAAGGAGGAAGCACACCGGGCTAGGCAGCTGCTACCAACTAAGGCTTGTTTACAGCTAAGCTTGAGCTTTCTGGCACCAAGCCAGGCGCCATCTTAGGGTTGCGGCTCACCACAATTTTATATAACTTTTAGTTTACCAGTAATTGATTTAAAAAGATAATAGCCAAAGCAAGTTGGCAAGACAAATGAACTGGACTTGTAGAAAATGTATTCTAGTGAAAAGGGTGATTTTTCCTAAAGGCCAGTGTGTAACATAACATCTTAATCTCAACAAAGGAAGCTACAAGTAAATAAATATCTAAGGGGAGTTATTTCAAATTACATTCAGGCAAAATATCTATAAAGGAAAGTAAACAAAAAGTTGCATAAACTAAGTCATACTCTTTAACTCGTGCTATCTTTCTTCTGGAAATCATGCAAGTAAACCAAAAAATAAAACAGAAAACAGAAAATCCATTGTGTGATGACAATGACTAAAGAATGTTAATAGATAAGACATTATCTGATGTATTTCTTATGTGTAAAATAACGCAAAAATAATTTTATAAGTGTCTTGATTGTTTGAGAATGGCCAGGAAAAGGTACTTGAAAAATGAATGAAATGAATAAACCTTATGCTGCAATCATAACATCAGATAATGTTTGCTGAAGAACTCACCCTGAAAGAACAGTGGCATGAAGGATTGGTTTGGAAATGATAGAGAATATAGTGAAATTAATGATTTTCGTTTTTTAAAAAAAAGTTTGTTGGTTATTATAATGTAAGAGTAAGTTATATATGGTGGTTGAATTTGAATGTTATCTCAGTTTTCTGGTACAATGTAACTGCTGGCTGCACAGTGATAGAGCATTGTATTACTTTGGTATCTATTGCTGTGATAAACACCATGACAAAAAGCAACTTGGAGAAGAAATGGTATATTTGGCTTACATGTCCCAATCACAGTCCATCATTGAGGGAAGTTGCAGCAGGAATCTGTAGGCAGGGACTGAAGAAGAAATCAATGGATGAGTGCTGCCTACTGGCTCGTTTCCAATGGCTTGCTCAGCCTGCTTTTTGTTACAGTTTAGTACCACCTACAGTGGGCAGGGCCCTGCCACATAATCAGTAATTAATCAAGAAAACACCCCACAGACGTGCCTACAGACAATCTGATAGAAACATTTTCTCAATTGAGATTTTTCTTCCCAAATTATTCTAGCTGATCAAGGTGACCAAAGCAAAAAATAAAAAAAAAAAAAAAAAAAAAAAAAAAAAAAAAACCCTGACCAGCACAAGCATCTGTCTTTACCTATTTCTAACCATTTCAGTTTACATTTGCGTTTCCATTTATAACTTCCTAGAGTCTTACACAACGTTTTCATTGTTTACTAGTCTGAAGCCCTGCTTCAGTCTGTTATACTTTCAGGCATGTGTTTGAGTTAGCTTGATGAACCCAATGCTTTGTTCCCTAAAGATCTAGTTCTTCTCTATATATGTATGCCCAAGATAATTAGCATCAAATGATGAAAGGTTTTTTCTTGTTCTGTTGTTGATGTTTGTATTGTTTTAGATAAAATTTCATATGTAGCAGAATCTTCCCAACTATGTACCTGAGGATGACCTTGATCTGATCCTCCTAGCTCCATCCTCTGGTGGCTGAACTTACAAGTACATAGCAACTCTCCAGTTTATGTGATGTTAGTGGATGAAACCAAGGCTTTGTGCATTGGTAGGTAACCACTCAGTCAACTGAACTATATTATCAATCACACACACACATTATATATATATATATATATATAGTGTAGGTCTGTGTGTATGTATGTATGTATTTCAGGAGTTACCAAATTACATCTGTAACATGCAGGTACTTTAATTATAGTCATTTGTAAGTTTATTTTGGAAGGCAGCAACACACTCATTAAATTTTTATTTTCTTTCTCAAAGGCTTCCATAGCTTTTATTATATAATTCCCAGTCATGTTTCAGTTATTTCACATATGTTAGCAAATTTATCCATTACTGTCTCATCAGTACTCTGAATCATAGTGTGGAAATTAATGACACACTCTTTCTTCTCTAAAGAAATGGGGCAAACTTCTAAAGGTCAATGATTTATTTCAGGTGGTTAAGAGCTTATTGTAGCCTTGCTATTCACTGGTGAATCAGAGTTCAAATAAGTGTCCAATGCCATAGGCCAAAGCCACAAAATACTCGTGATTTTAAAAAATGAAATTCACAAATATTGAATTGGCACTTGAAATGTTTTTTGTAGGTTTTTCCCTTCTAAACTCGTAGTGTAATATTAAAAATTGTAACATCTGTCAATTCTATCACTAAAACTTCTACCAAAGAAATTTGTCACAATATTAGAGTCTCTTTGTCAAGATCAATTACTATTAGTCACAGTATATAGAAGATTTATTTCAATTTCACTTGTGTGTGTGGGGGGGAGGAGACAGAGAGAAACAGAGACAGAGACAGAGATGCAGGTCCATGTGAATCTGTGGGACTGCATACAGTAGTTAGTGTAGGAGCATGTGGAGGCCAGAGGTTTTTATCACAATTGTTCTCCACCTTATTTTTTTTGAGACAGAGCATCACTGAACCTAGAACACACTTATTGACTAGATTGGCTGACCAGTTAACTCTTTGGATTACTCCTTTGTTCATGTCCCTCCACTAATACTGTGGTTACAGAGAGATACAGAGAGACAGTTCCACACAGGGTTCTTATGTGGATGTTAGGAATCATAAGTCAAGTCTTCATGCTTGCATGACAAGGGCTTCACTGAGCAATCTCTCCAGCCTCTTTTTTTTTTTAAGGAATTAAACAATGTTTCTTGTAGGAATTTTTAGGATATTATATATATACATATATTATCATTGAACTCTAGAACTTGTTGTGCAAGTAAGAAACTGTTCTAGAAGATTTACTGTTAAACCAGAGGAAAATATTTTCAGTAATCCTTGGGCTATGTAACATATGCTTTTATGACAATGGTGGTTGCTACTAGAATTTCAATGGATTGTATAAAAATACCACATCTTCAAAGAGATCAGTGATTTGAAGTGTTCAGAATCTCAGAGAGGGATGGCCAGTATGGAAAGAGAACTAATCGGTTTGCAGGTAGAAGGTAACGGACCACAGTAGATCACTTTCTGGGTATAAGTCTTTGTTCATCAGTTGTTCCAAATAATCTAACTCCTTATACTGTAACACAAACAATGGAGTTGAGATGATGACTACTTTTATGTTCAAAGTTATATACTATTTTCATAATGCCACCAATGTCTTACATTGAGTTCTTATGTAAAGATTGCATCCCTTGACATTTGAGACTAAAAATTCTGCTAGGTAATGTTAATATCATATATATATATATATATATATGAAATTCTGAAATTAAACCTATTACAAGAAGCCCAGAAAACCAGCACATTATGCAATAACCTGTAAATGTCATTTTATGTCCTCTGTTGAGGGAATGAGGTGAGAGCCTTACCAAAGCAGTGCAAATACACAACTTGGATTGAGGCCAGACCATTTATATCTACCTATCCCTAGGCCTAGGTCTGGAAGCTTCTAGCCTCCAAACAATCTAATCTTCAAGCCCAGGCCTTGAAGCCTTCAGTTTCCAGCCTCTGTCTGCTCTCTGCTAACTAGGCCTAGAATGTTTTCAGCCTCCTACACTTACTGCTGAATACTCATCCTTTCCAGTTCTTTCTGAACTCTGGCTGGTTGCTTCACCTCAGCTGTTCTGGCTGAAAACCCCTCTCCAAGTTGACTGATTCAGACTGGCTTCTTTCAGATTCTCACTGAATTGCTCTCCTTGGAAATAACTGCCTCTGAACTCCATGTGTTGAAGTGTACTGACTGCACTGACTGCATAAACTCAACTGCACTCAACTGAACAGCACTGAACTCAACTCCACTCCACTTCTCTCCCTGTACTGCTCTTAAATAGTGTCCCTTTCCTGTCTTTCTTTCAGAGTTGGATATAACCTATCCAACTTTGCCTTAGTGGAGCTGCTATGTAGGCCCATAGTACAAGAGGAAGATCTTAGCCCTCATATAACTGCTGAACTGAAGGGGGCTGATATGTTGGGCACCCAAAACCTGAGGAGTAGGATAGGTGGGAGAAGGGGAAGAGGGTAGGAGAGTGGGACTGGGAGGAGTGGAGGGATGGGACTGTGATGGAGATGTAACTTTAAGTAATAAATGAACATTTAAAAATGTATAGTAAAATATCATGGTAAAGTCTAAGCACTCATAACTTAGGTCAATGGAAAATTATCAAAATTTTACTTTCTTTTCTTTTTTAAAATTTTATATTTATTTATTTATTCACTTTCCATCCAGATTGTAGCCCCTCCTTTTCTTCTCTGGGTCCCACCCCCTTCCTCTTCTCTCCCCTCCCCTTCTCCTCAGAAAGGGGGGACTGTAGGGATAAGATTATTGTGTAATTCAAGCACTGATTTGTAGGGATAAGGTTTTTGTATAATTAAAATACTGATTTCTGGAACCCTCCATATCTGGTCATAGTCCTTGTACTTAGAATCTCTTGTCTGAATGTTGTGTGAACACTGCTCCCCAGGCTTCCCAGTTGTCCCCTGATATGTCAGAAAAGCAGCTTACAGCCAATCATTTACTGATTAAAACTGGCTTTTCTCAGAATTGTTTTCCTTGGAAAAACTGCCTCTGAACTCCATGTATTGATGTATTGACTGCACTGACTGCACAAACTCAACTGCACTCAACTGAACTGCACTGAACTCAACTCTACTCCACTTCTCTCCCTGTACTACTCTTAAGTAACCTCTCTTTCCTGTCTGTTATTGTAAGAGTTGGGTGTCGCGTCCCCCTCGACCAGCAAGGATGACGCAACTCGCAAAAGCTCTTCTCCAGCAGTTTATTCAGGTCCCTTGAAAACAGTCTTCCGAATGCCCGGGCAGACCCAACCCACAGGCTAAATACTATATGAACAGCCAATCAAGTAAAGCCACGTGGTGCAATCTTAGAGGCCCACGTATGCGGAAGCAAGTAAGATCAGCGGTCCCAACCAAACATGGACCTGTTCACCATCGAGAGCGCTCACCATCGGGCTGGTGGAAGGCGGAAACCGGCGCCATCTCTAGGGTGCGGCACGTCGCAGCTCTCTACAGTTCCTCCTTTTTTGTTTTTTAAAAATGTTGGTAGAAGTCCCTGGAAAGGCTTCGTAATCCCCATATCTGGGGATCTCACGGTGGGCCTGAGCCTGTAGGAGGGCGGTGCTCAAACTCTTACCCGTCTCTGGGTCAGCCTCCCCACTCGGGACTGCCCTGTCTTAGGTGGCCGAGACTTACCCGTC
>CAJQZJ010029610.1:122289-139528 GCA_907164525.1 Lophiomys imhausi | reverse complement strand
TAGAGTTTATTCAGGGTATTTTCTGAAGAAAGGTTGAAATGTTACTATCATACAAATAGCAACCTTGAAATCTATTACTCTAAATAATGAAATAAAATAAAAGTGTCTTTTGTCACTCTTAATCCAAGAAGAGGCTTATGTTTGTGCTTACATATCAGGATCTCTCAGGTTGTGCATACGAAGCTGGTCTAGGCTGTAGTTATGTTGAAACTAGAAGATTTGCTTCCAAGCATATTCCTGTGCCTGTAGGTAGAGTTTATATAGATTTCTCATTTGACTTCTGTGAGTGTGAGCTCCATATAAAATTTATTTAAGAAATGTAACAGAACTGTATTTTATAATCTAATCTCATTATTGCTTCTGTTGTATGATACAAGTATAGAAAAAAACTGACATAGTATTGACATGGATAACAAGATAAGAGATTACTGGGATCCATTGGAGAGTCTAGATAGAATAGATATGACAGAAAATGAAGGCTGGAATAAACTACAGTACTATAAAATGAATAACATGCTCACGATTCTATTTAAACTTTTATAATACTATGTGGTTCAGAAAAAAAAGTTTCTTAGTGAGTACAAATGGAAGGGAACATTCTACAGAAAGTCTGTATCCAGAGAAAAGTGAATGTAAAGCTATTGCAGTGAAAGAGAAACTGAAATGCTCTTGGCATCCGTGTTATTTTCAGATTAATCCAAGTGAGTAAATGTGCAATATATTTTTTCTATACTTTTAATTTTAAATAATAAAATCTTTTCCAGTGAATGGTGAGGTGCAGTTGGCATATTTGTGTGAAGCTACAGAACTTAATACCATATTTTTTATGTGGTAGACTTACCTAGCAATGTGTTGGTCATCATTAAGAACAATATGGTATAATGTATATGTATCCCACATCTCTTCCCTAGATAATTGCATGTCCACATGAAGTATGTTTAAGATTTCTCAAATATAATGCCTTTATCTGAAGTCACTCTACTACGTGGAATGGTCACAAGGAAATAACACACTATTTTATTTGTTAGATGAGTCATGCATGTTTTTATTTAATGGTTCAGTTGAATTATATCAGTATGTAATTTATAATTATAATAAGTTTCAATATGTAATGTGATTAACCTATTTAAGCATGTAAACAGTATAATATCTATGTTTTAAAGCCATCTAATTATTTCCTTTTGTTCTTGTGTATAGCAGCAGCAAAGAATAGAACCCACTGTCCCACACTTGTATGCATTTTGAGTGCCTCCTACACCAGTCTATAAATACCTTCTGTGTATAAATCACATTATTTTGTTTGTGTCCCAATTAACTAGCATAAGATTAAAATACCATTAATTATTGCCAGTTAGAAATTTTGAATTAAGGTATGAAATACAAAGTAAGAGAGAGATGATTAATACAAAGAAGGGGAAATTGACGTACAGTGATAACATTTTTTTCTCTCTCATTTTTCCCTCAAATACATATTTTTGAAGGGTGCCATTGTAAATTTTTCCACATGTTATGTACTTACCATTGAAATCATCATTGTATATATACTATGCTCAATGATTTTTAGTAAATTTTATAGTTATTAAACTATCTACCCAACCCAACTTTCCAGAAACCACTTCCACTGGACAGCCCCCATCTCAAAGGTTTAATGTCGCCATTTGTAGTCAATACCAGCTTAGAAACCTAGACCCTAAGCACTTGTGCATCCACCTTCTGTAAGTATAGATTATTTTCTAAAAGTATCATGGCAATTTGAAGTGTTATGTGTGATATTTTATGGCATTAATTAAGACTTTGTTCTTTTTGTTTTTAATTGTATTTTGGTGTCTGAATATACTATACTTTGTCCATACATAAAAGTATTAACTATCTATCCTTCTAGAGGGAATTCTACCTCCCTGTGAACTCATAGATTCTGGAGTAATTCTTGGCCCTGACTGATTCCTGGCTGCATGAAAGAAATATTTTTGTAAGCTACTTAGAAGGGTTTTAGGTTTTTTTTGTTTTTAACTTATAATTATTAACTATTTATAAGCATTTTACTATTTGGTCCAACTGTTGATTTTGGCTAATATCATTTATGGTATTAATCTTTATGATAATTAATCCTCTCATTTTTCTCAAATGCTTGGTATATTATCCCTACAATGTCATTTCCTTTCACAAGAATACCATTTCAGAGCAACTTGGTATATGTTCTTTTATTGAAAATAGATTACTTTCCTCTTTGCCCGCCTGGCCCTGTGGACAAACCCTACAGTGGTGTGATCTGTCCCTTACCCTCTGCGTTCTATCATGTAGGCGCCATCTCTACCTGCAACTTCAGACCCAGGTGGCCATCTGGGACCAACAGGTGAGGCTCTTACCAGAATCCCTTGCCTGCTAGGTCACGGGGGCAAACCCTGCACCAGTGAGATCTCCCCCTTGCCCTTGGCCCTCCATGTCCCAGACACCATCTCTGCCTGCAGCCCCAGACACAGGTGGCCATCAGGGACCACCAAGTGAGGTTCCCCTACTTCCCTATTGCCTGCTGGGTTGCATGAGCAAACCCAGCAGTGGTTCAGACTTCCCCTTGACCTCCACACCCCATCTCCCAGGTGCCACTTCGTGTGACCACAGCACCAGAGAGCCATCAGAAACCACCAAGTGAGGCTACTCCCTCCAACTCCGTGTCTGCCTGGCCAATCGGACAAACCCTACAGAAGTATGATCTGTCCCTTACCCTCCAACCCCCATCTCCCAGGCCATCTCTGCCTGCAACTCCGGGCCCAGGTAGCCATTAGGGACCACCAGGTGAGGGCCTCCTCCCAATCCCTTGCCCGCCAGGCCACAGTGAGCAGCCCCAGCAGTGGTAAGGACTGCCCTTGCCCTCCATGTCCCATCTCCTGGACACCACCTCTACCTGCAACCCCAGAGCCAGGCAGCCATCAGGGACTGTCAGACCCAGGCAACCATCAAGGACCACCAGAGCTTGAATCTCAGTTTTCCATTTATCTTCAGACTCCTGCTGCTACCCAGGAAAAACAGAGGCCTGTGCTATACAGGCCTACCAGCTCTACCTGCAATCCCAGAGCCCTACTACCATCAGGGACCACTAGTCCTACCAATACCAGGAACAACCAGATGGCTAATGAACAATGTAGGAACACAAGAAAAAAACAAAAACAAAAAACCCAGGGTCATATGGCACCACTAGACCACTAAAAACCATCTATCCTACTACAGCAAGCCCTGGATATACTTACACATCTGATGTGTAAGAAAATGACCTTAAATCCAATGTTATGAAGATGATGGAGGACTTAAAAGAGGAAATGAATAAATCCCTCAGAGAAATGCAGGAAAATATAATCAAGGAGATGAAGGAAATTAATAAATTCCTTCAAGAAATATAGGAAAAAAATAAACAGGGGAAGAATGTCTAAGATCTGAAAATGAAAATAGAAGCAATAAAGAAACCACAAACTGCAGCAACCCTGGAGATGGAAAACTTGGGAAAGATAACAGGATCTACAGACAAAAGTATCACTGACAGAATACAAGAGATGGAAGAGAGAATCTCAGGTGTAGAAGATACAGTAAAAGAAACTGATACATCAGTCAAAGAAAATGATAAATCTAAGAAATTTCTGACACAAATCATCCAGTACAACTGGGATACTATGAAAAGACAAGATCTAAGTATAATACAAATAGAAGAAAGAGAAGATTCCAAGCTCAGAAAATATCTCCAACAAAAACATAGAAGTAAACTTACCTAATCTAAAGAACAAGATGCCAGTAAAAGTTCAAGAAACTTAAAGAACACCAAATAGATTGGACCAAAAAAGAAAATACCCCTGCCACATAATAACCAAAATACTAAATTCACAGAATAAAGAAAGAATATTAAAGCCACACGAGAAAAGGGCCAAATAACATATAAAGGTAGACCTATTACAATTACAACACACTTTTCAACAAAGACTTTTAGAAGCCAGAAGGAACTGGTCAGATATCATACAGTCTTAAAAGATCACAGATGACAACCCAGAATTTGTACCCAGAAAAACTTTCACTCACCATAGATAGAGAAAACAAGATATTACATGAATAAACCAAATTTAAACAGTATCTTTCCACTAACCCTGCCTTACAGAGCATGCTAGAAGGAAAATTCCAACACAAGGAGAGTAACTACATCAAGGAGAACACAGGAAATAAATAATTCCACACCAGTGAAAACAAAAGAAGGGAAGCACACACAAGCACACTACCACCACCAACATCAAAATAACAGGAATCAACAATCATTTGTCATTAATATCTCTCAACATCAGTGGACTCAATTCCCCAGTAAAAAGGCACAGGCTATCAGAGTAGATGTGAAAACATGATCCATCAATTTGCTGCATACAAGAAAGACACCTCAGCAACAAAGAAACATTTCCTCAGAGTTAAGGGCTAGAAAAAAGATTTCCAGGCAAACAAACCTAAGAAGCAAGCATGTATAGCCATTCTAATACCAAATAAAATAGACTTTCAACCAAAATTAATCAAAAGAGAAGGGTAAGGACACTTCAAACTCATCAAAGGAAAAATTTACCAAGAACACATCTCAATTCTCAACATGTATGCCCCAAATGCAAGGGCATCTGCAACTGTAAAAGAAACATTCCTAAAGCATAAATCATTGAACCCCACATATTAATAGTGGGAGACTTCAACACCTCACTCTCAACAATGGATAGGTCAATAAGACAGAAACTAAACAGAGAAATAATAAAATTAATTGACATTCTGAATCAATTGGACCTAACAGACATATACAAAACAGTTCACCCAAACACAAAAGAACAAACCTTCTTCTCAGCACCTCACGGAACCTTCTCCATCATTGACCATATAGTTGGTTACGAAGCAAGCCTCATCAGATACAAGAAATTTGAAAAACTGGAAAATTTAAATGAAATGGATGTTCACCCTGTTAGATACCAAATTAATTTAAATGAACATTAAGTTAACAATCAAAATAGTCCTATATTCCCTAAGGAAATAGAAGCAATAATCAAAAGTTTCCCTACCAAAAAAAGCCCAGGGCCAGATGGCTTTAGTGTATAATTCTACCAGACCTTCAAAGAAGAGTTAATAACAATATTCTTCAAACTCTTCCACAAAATAGAAACAGAAGGAACACTACTGAACCCAACTCATTTTATGAAGCTATAGTGACCCTGATTCCTAAACCAAACAAAAACTCAACCAAGAAAGAGAATTTCAGACCAACATCGATGCAGAAATACTCCATAAAATTCTCGCAAACCAAATCCAAGTATATATACAAAACATTATCCACCATGATCAAGTAGGCTTCATCCCAGGGACACAGGGATGGTTAAACATACAAAAATCCATCAATGTAATCCACCATAAGCAAACTGAAAGAAAAAAAATCACATGATCATCTCATTAGATGCTGAGAAAGTCTTTGACAAAATCCAACACACTTTCATGATAAAATTCTTGGAGAGATTGGGAATAGAATGTCCATACCTAAACATAATAAAGACAATATACAGCAAGCCAGTAGCCAACATCAAATTAAATGGAGAGAAACTCAAAGCATTTCCACTAAAATAAGAGACAAGGCAAGGCTGCACACTTTCTCTTCATCTACAACATAGTACTTGATGTTTTAGCTAGAGAAATAAGACAACTAAAGGAGATCAAGGGGATACAATTTGGAAAGGAAGAAATCAAAGTATCTCTATTTTCAGATGATATGGTAGCATACATATCATATCATAGGGACCCCTGGAATTCTACCAAAGAACTCCTATAGCTGATAGACACCTTCAGCAAAATGGCTGGATATAAATTTAACTCAAAAATATCAGTAGCCCCCTTTACACAAATGATAAACAGGTTGAGAAAGAAATTAGTCAAACAGCACCCTTCACAATAGCCACTAATAATATAAAACATCTTGGTGTAACTATATTCAAGTAAGTGAAAGACCTGTATAACAAGAATTTCAAGTGCCTGAAGAAAGATATTGAAGAAGATATAAAAAGATGGTAAGATCCCCCATGGTGATGGATCAGTAGGATTAACATAGTAAAAATGGCCATCTTAACAAAAGCAATCTACAGATTCTGTATAATTGCCATCAAAATCCCAACACAATTCTTTACAGACTTTGAAAGAATAATTTTCAACTTCATATGGAAAAGAAAAAACCCAGGATAGTGAAAACAATCCTATGTAACAAAAGAACTTCTGAAGATATCACCATTCCTGATTTCAAAGCAATAATAATATAAAAAAACAGCATGGTACTGACATAAAAACAGAGAACGTGATCAATAGAATTGATTTGAAGACCCATAAATAAACCCACATGCGTATTGACACTTGATTTTCAACAAAGAAACCAAAATCATACAATGGAAAAGAAATAGCATCTTCAATAAGTGATACTTGTTTAACTGGATGAATGTATGTAGAAGAATACAAATAAACCCATATTTATCAGCCTGAACAAAACTAAAGTCCAAGTGGATCAAAGACTTCAACATAAAATCAAATACACTAAATCTAATAGAAGAGGAAGTGGGAAATAGACTTGAACCCATAAGTACAGGAGACAACTTCTTGAACTGAACATCAATAGCTCAGGTTCTAAAATCAACAGTTAATAAATGGGACATTATCAAACTGAAAATCTTCTGAAAGACAAAGAACACTCTGAATAGGACAAACCAACAGCCTACAGATTGGGAAAAGATCTTCACCAACCCTACATCTGACAGGGGGCTAATATCCAAAATATATATACATAACATAGGAATGATAAAGAAAAAGAGATAGATTATTGAATATGCTCTTATATCTTTTTATATTAATACAAAATTAAGATTATATTTGACTACATTGGTATTGATCTTTGTATATTGATACAAAATTAAGGCTAACCCTTAAGGTATTGTACCTAGGTAACTCTTAAAAATGCAGTGAGAAATTTTGGCCCATTGATAGCAAGTGTCACAAACTGTTTAGGATAATTAAGAGATGCAAAATAATAGTTATTCAAACATGTCATTTGGTTAGGTACTAGCATAGTTTATCACAGATGTTTTCTTTTTTTTTTTGGTTTTTCGAGACAGGGTTTCTCTGTGTATCTCTGGCTGTTCTGGACTCGCTTTGTAGACCAGGCTGGCCTCGAACTCACAGAGATCCGCCTGCCTCTGCCTCCCAAGTGCTGGGATTAAAGGCGTGCGCCACCACCGCCCGGCCAGATGTTTTCTAAGTTAACCAGAAATCAAGTTGCAAAGAGACAAACAAAATTTGCTCATCCAGATATAAGGAGATAGATAGGAGGTCTTCAAAAACCTCAAGAGATCCATAGAATTTGACATTCAAAGAAGGTTTCTTGAGATTTTTTGATATCGAATCATGTCAGCTCCTGACAGCACCCCCTATTCTACTCCAAGTAGAGGATGAGCATTGAAGAATCTCCATTTGGAGATGGTTGCATTAGTGGCAAGGAAAATACCTTGTTTCAACTATAGACAGAATGCTGTCTTGAAAGGACAAAACTTGCAAGCAGGTAAGTTGACAGCCTACCTCTGCCAAGACAGGGTAGGCAAGTCCTTCATAATTCCTACTTTACAATTAATGTCTGTCAGAGATACTGGGCCAAGAGGCTGAAGATAGATGATCTAATGTATGGGAAATAATTGGGGACTGTCCAGGTAGCCAGTTGTCTGTCCTTTCTTAGTTTTGGAAGCTTTTCGCTATGCACTTCTTATATAATCAAATATATTTATCCATCTCAGGTCTCTGATGTAGTTGAAGACCAGATAGTTATAGTCCCACAGTTGAATTTTAAGTTATTTAGGAATTAAAAGGATGTTCTGGGCCTAAGAAGATGTTTTTAAGTTGGTAATGCAAGTTGGGATGGAAAATGAGTTAGGTATAAAACTTTAAACTCATGGAGATGGATAGATAATAACATACTAATATCAGTTGCCAAATATTTTTGGACTGGTTATTGGAAATGTATGTTATACCTTATAATTTTTATAATTTTGGGCTAATTACTCAAAAAAAGAATAATGAGTTATGGAAGAAGAGGGAGAGGGTGAGAGGGTGGGGCCAGGAGGGGTGGAGGGAGGGGACTGTGATGGAGATGTAACTTGAATTAATAAATAAACACAAAAAGGGAAAAAAAGACCTCAAGGAATTAAACATGTGCATCTAAATAACCCAATTAAAAACTAAAATGCAGAGCTAAACCCAGAATTCTCAATAGATGATTCTCTAATGGCTGGGAAGCACTTAAAGAAATGACCAAAGTCCTTACTCATCAGAGAAACGCAATCAAAATATCTCTTAGATTCTATCTTACATCTGTCAGAATGGCTAACATAAAAAACTCAAGTGATAGCACATGCTGGTGAGGTTGTGGAGAAAGGGGAACACTCCTCCATTGCTGGTGGGAAGGCAAACTTATACAACCATTTTGGAAATCATTCTGGTGGTTTCTTAGAAAACTGGGAATAGTTCTCTATCAAGAACCAGCTATTCCACTCCTGGGCATATACCTGAAAGCTTTTCTGTGATACCACAAGGACATTTGTTCAACTATGTTCATAGCAGTTTTATTTGTAATAACCAGAACCTGGAAACAACATAGATGTCCATCAACCAAAGAGTGGATATAGAATATTTGGTAAATTTATACAATAGAATACTACTAAGCTATTAAAAACAAGGAAATCATGAAATTTGCAGGCAAATCAATAGATCTAGAAAAGATCATACTAAGTGAGGTAACCTAGACCCAGAAAGATGCAAATGGTATGTACTCACTTATAAGTGGTATTAGAAATATAGTACAGGATAACCATGTTGCAATCCACAGACTCAAAGAAGCTAAGTAAAAAGGAGGGCTCAAGGGAAGATGCTTGAATCTCACTCAGAAAGGGAAAAATATAGACATCAGAAATAGATGAATAGAGAGAACGGGGAGGGAGGAGGTGGGGAGGGGACCAAGGGTGGGGTTCAGGTTGAGGAAAATTGGGGTGGGAGGTGGTAGGGCTAGGAGAGAGAAGGGAAACTGTTAGGGGCAAGATCTCTGGGTCGAACTGAAGACCTGTGATGAGGTAGGGACCTATGAGGATATATAGTTAACTCTGGCTGAGAATCCTAGCAGCGGCAGATGTGGTGAATAAAGGGGCCATCTCCTAAAGCCAGGAAGGACTGCCAGTGGAGGGAGGGAGACACCAACCCACCCATAAATCCCTTGATCCCAAATCTACTCAGCTTTCAAAACGTTCAGGGATAAGGATAGAGCAGAGATTGAGGGAATGGCCAGCCAATGACTGGCCCAACTTGAGACCCAACCTGTGGGAGAGAGCCAACCTCTGACAGTATTTATGATGTTCCACTATGCTTACAGACAGGATCATATCATGACTGTTCTCTGAGAGGCTCCACTAGCAAAGAATTGAAACAGATGCTGAGACTAACAAGCAAACATTGGACAGAAACCTGGGAGTCTTGTGGAAGAGTAGGGGAAAAGGACAGAAGGCACCAGAAGAGGACAAAAACTGCAAAAGACCAACAGAGTCAACCAACCCAGGCCCATGGGAACTCACACAGATTCAACTATCAACCAAAGAGCATTCATGGAATGAACCCAGGCCCCCTACACTCATGGAGCTGAGGGACAGTTTGGTCTTTATGTAGGCCCTCTAGCCATTAGAGTGGGAACTATTCATTATACCCACTCTGTTGCCTACAGTCGGATACCTTTCCCCTAGCTGAGCTTCATTGATTGGCTTCAGTGGAAGAGGACGCAGTTAGTTCTGATGTGGTGTGAAGTACTGGTGATTCCACAGTTCTCCTGTTTGGAATGCTGGCGTGGAAGCTGGTGAGTACCCCTGTCTGGGATTCTGAGCTACTCTTTGGGTATTTGAGTAGCTCTGTCCCTGCTTTTGTGGCAGGCTCCACACTGGCCTCTATTCCACACCGGGCTCTGCGCCACCCTCTCGTCAGCAAGGCTGCCCTCTGCTCTGGGCCCTAGGCCTCTCCTCCACACTGCTGGCCTCTGGTCTGGGTCCCAGGCCTCTGTCCTGAGCCACTGCCCTCCGCTCTGTTACCCAGATCTCTGCCCCGAGCTGCTGGCCTCCCCTCTGGGACCTGGGTGTCTGCCCCATGCCAATGGTCTCTGCTCCGGGTTCCTGGCCTCTGTCCTACACTACTGGCCTCTGGTTCTTGTCCTGGGCCTGTGTCCCACACTGCTGGCCTCCATTCCTGTTTTTGGGGGGGTTTGTTTTGTTTTTGAGACAGAGTTTCTCTTACTGTTTACGATGAGCCATTTCATGAATATATAAAGTTTCTAATCATTTCCCAGTTGTTAGACATGTGTGCAGGTGCTATTTATTTTTATATATTTCATTTGGGTTCTTATACCCTACCTCCCTTAGAGAAGGAAAGGGGGCATAGACTTCTATAATCTACTTCCTGCTGAATAGGGACATAGTTCCTTGGGGCAAGTTCAATATTTGTTGTCAGGATACCCAGCAGTCCAGCAAATGAGCAAATCAACAATAGCAAACACAGTAGCAAGGAGAGAAGCAGGTGCCTTCTTCTTTGTTAGAGTGGCCCCTGCACCTCTTGGGGCTCTGGCATTTATACCCTCTCACAAGTTCTTAGAGTTAAACCATCCTCAGCTGGCACAAATCATGCCCCTGCTGGAGCATGAAGCAATCACAGTTAACAGCTGTGGATAAACTGAAGCAGCCTCATATCCCACACCTGGGATTAAAACATAAACAAGTTACATAACATAACTGGGTTTATAAAGAAATGAAAAAATATTACTACACATGGGTTAATTTCTTATAATAACATAAATTTAAATGAAATAATATCATATATGTATGTCTTTCTAGATTTTTAATATGACTATCAGATAATTTCTCAGCAAAAATTACTGGGTTAAGAGTCTTTAGAGTTTAAATTTGCTTGCATATGGAAAACACAGGTTCTGATATTTTTAATTTGTTTGGATATTTGTTCTAAATATTTAAATAGAATTTTCCCACATACATCTTTACTTAGTCAATATTACTTAACTACCTAAATATTAACGAACCAATGGTCAAAGAATTATTTATAATTCTAATGCATTAAATATGTTTGTACTTTTAATGTATTTATCATTTCTTTTGGTTGTTGGGGTATTTTGTTTGTGGTTTTATGAGACTGGATGTCACTATATAACTAAGAATGCACTGACTGATATTCACAATGTATCTCAAATTAGATTTGAGTCTGTGGCCACCCTTCTATTTCAGATTCCTGAGTATTAGAGTTACAGAAAAGAACTACTATGCCTAGTTTTTATCTTTCTATTAACTGCCTGATCATGACCTTTGCACATTTATCTCTTTATTTAAATTTGCATCTATTGTATACACACTTGCACAGGCACATTTATACAAACATACACATACACACCAGTTAACATTTGAATATATACAGTTTTATGGAAAGTTTAGATAATAGTGTTCTATTTGGAGCTCTTAATTATTATTTTAATAATTTAAAAAATAAGTATTTTGTGTGTTTTTAAGACAATATTGTAACCATGTTTTTGTCTGATCTATATAAATTTTATGAACATAAATTTATAATCTGGTGAAATAAATATATTATGTTTGTTATTGTGGTGATGAAATGCCTCATAAAAGTAACTAAAGGATGAAACTTTTTTTTGTTTTTTTCCTCAGTTTGTGGGTACATTCCATAATGGAAGGGATGATATCATGATTTAAGTAAGAAATGATTGTTTTCAATATGTAAGGAATCAAGAAGCAGAATGAGATGAAGTTTGATATTCAGTTCCCTTTCTCCTTTTTTACTGAGTCTAGGTCCTCAGTCCTTGTGGTGGTGCCATACAGATTAGGTTGAGTTTTTCTTCTTTGGTTGCAACCTTCCTGGAAATGTTGCATAGGTTTTGTTGTTTAAGACTTCTTCATGTCTGGATACAGAGCTCACTGAAGTCCAGGCCTGGGGCTGTAGCTCAGTGACAGAATGCTATCTTAACATGTGCACAAAAGGAAAGTGAATATTATAATGTAACTGAGTGTACTGTTTAACTAAATAAAATTTATTCATATTTTTAGAACAATTTAAAGATCAGCATTTAAGGTTAAATGTTCTTATTATATGCAGAATCTTTAAGGGGCCCAAGTATTTGCTTTATTTTTTTCTTAAATAATATCCTTCAGATCTGATAACATTTATTCTTATGAGTGGTGGACTGTGTATCAAATATATTCAAAACAATCAATAGTGTTCTGGTATAGTTGTGTAATAATTGTTCCATTCTGCTTTTGCAGATGTGTTGTAAAAAATCCTACAAGAATAACAATATATTATAGTTATAAGGGAATATTTCCAAGAAAATATTCTGTTCTCAAGGAAAATAAATTTATATAGTAAAATTATTTTCACTGTAATTCTTTGTATTACGTTTCATAAGATTTACTAGATATGCACAGTGATGACAATGCAAATTTACAATTGAGAATATTTTCATTAGCTTATTATTTCTTTCATCAAGATATATAATTCTTATACAGTGGAGAATATTCAAAACTTTGCAGTGGAAAAACCACTAAATATTGGTGTCTTAGTTTTCTATTGCTGTTATGAAAAGAAAAAAATTATCAGTGGCTGACTGTTTCAGAGGGCATCCATGACCATCATGGCAGGAAGCATGGCAACAGGTAGGCAGGCATGGCACTTAAACAATAGCTGAGAGCTCATATATTCATTCACAACTAGGAGAAATGGGGAGAGGGACAGAGAGGGGGCAGGTGCTAACTGGGAAACAGCTATTGAAGAAGAGTCTTATCCCTGATTGGATAATAAAAGTTGCTGACAGTCTGAAGCTGGGCAGAGAGAGAATAGGAAGGTGGGACTTTATGGTATGGAGAGAACAACTCTGGGAAGAGGAAAAAGGAGGACCATTTCACCAGGAGAAATAAAAGGAGACAGATGTGACTATAGGCCAGGAAGGTATAGCTAGCCACATGACTGGATGGGCCTAGGTGGTTGGGTTAACTTAGATAAGCTAGTTGAGAGTCTACCCAGCTAAGATCTAAACTTTGAAATAGTAAAAGGTCCTTACTTTTATGGCCTAAGGGTCACTCAGGGTCTTAGGCCTTTTTACTAGGGTGCATAAGCCCGGGGTCAAACAACAAACACCATGGATTTTGAAACCTCAAATCACACCCCCAGTGACATACCACCTCACAAGGCCACACTAACTAATCTTTCCCAAACAGTTCCCACATATATTTCCCACAGTTTGGTCCCAGCTGTGGAGCGAACATGCAAATATATGGTCCTATGGGAGCCATTTTTATTGAAACCTACATAATCACCTTAGCCAATCAATCATGATTAGTGTCATTAGTAACAGGGTTTGTTCCTATAAAGAGGACTGTAGCATGATACACTAATAACTTACCTTCATCTCTATAGTATAATTGGACAAACATCCATAATCACAATTCGTTATTGTAGAGGAATTTGAATCCAGCAACAAGGTTTCTCTGGCAGGGGATCACATCCAGTGACCTAGGTCTGTGTTATTCAGCTAGAATAAATGCATACCCTTAGTATACACTTTTAATCCCTCTGCCTGGAATACACACATTTAGTCCCTCTGGCTGGAATATAGACAAACCTTTAATAAACACCTTTAACCATAAAGAATGATATCTAACTGAGGGACAGACAAAGTGAAGAATCAGGGAAGGATTTGGCAGAATGATTCAGACTTAAAATATGCTCAGCTTTCACAAGAACAGACAGGAAAGAGGCTATTTAAGAGCATTTCAGGGAGAGAGGGTAGAGTTCAGTTCTGTACAGTACACGTGAGTGCAGTTGAGTTCATTCCATTCATGCAGTCAGTGCAGTTCAGTTCATGGAATTCAGAGGCAGTTTTTCCAAGCAGAGAAATTCAGTGAGAAGTCAGTTTGAATCAGTCAGCTTGGAGAGGAATTTTGAGCTAGAACAGATGAGTTGAACGTGACAGCCAGAGTTCAGAAATAAATAGAAAGGGTAAGCTCATTGAGAAGTAAGTTTTGGAGGCTGAGACATTCTAGGCCTAGTTTAGCGACAGAGGCTGAAAGCAGAAGCATTAAAGATTCAGGTTAGGAAAAGATTAGTTTGTACTGAGGCTGGAAGTTTCCAGGCTTATCCCTAAGGATAGATAGAACAGAGAAAGAAATGCTCTGGGCTCAGCTTGGGTACATACATCTTGAGTACAGGCCTTATTTCATTCCTTCAAATCTGAGGAAATAAAAACAACATTTGCATATTATGAGCAAATTCCACACTAATTTGAATTGAGGGGCAATGAAAAATCTAACCATGTAGTGTTCTTTGCAAGTGCAAGGATTATGTCACTTTCCTAACATTAGGATCACTAAATGCAACATGAGATTCTAAAATGGAATTGAAAGCTAAAGACATCAATGTCCAATTGGTGTTACAACCAATTTTCAAGTTTACTTAATAACATTCCTTCAGTATTAAAATATTGGTTCTAGTAGTACTGTCATGTTTGCATACGATTATGACATAAGGATATGATAATTTGAATAAGCATGAACTCGATGTACTAAGTTTACAACTTTTTGGTTTTGCTTATTTAATTATTTGGTTTCTTGGTTTTGCTAAGTTTAGCATAAAGTAGCTCTTCCAGAAAAGCTTAAATTTTAAAAATTCTATTTTCCATACTAGACATTGAACCTAGAAACGCATATATATATATATATATATATATATATATATATATATATATTAGCTAAGTATTCTACCAACAAGCTGTATTTCTAGCCTCACACTCATATTTTAATATTAAATTTTATTTCTCCATACTTTTGACTATTTACTTTGTAATGTTAGATGATACTTTCATCTCCAATGAAGGTAAAGGTTTACTTCTTACAAACCTCCAAAACCTGAAGCTGTATTCTATCCACATTCACTTTCAAAAGTTCACATGTTCTCCTAGAAGACATAGTACTAGCTGCACTTCTTAATGAGAGACATAAAATATATAATATGCAGCATATAACATAACACATATTACTCATAACAGCATATAATATAATACATAATGTACACATTACAAATTATATATAACACATATACATATATTACCTATTTTACATTATGTATGTAACATATCACATATTTTACATATTGCCAGTGAAAATGCTAGTGCACCTGCAGTGAAATGAAAATACTTCACCTGGAGTGCAATGAAATTTGAATCATCTCTAAATCTTACCATATAGTTTCTATCATATAATTAATACAGCATAAGGAAAAAATATGCCCAATGTCCAGCTGACACAGGAAACACATATGCACAAGCGAAACAATGACCTATGAGTCATATAGCTATACATGTCTAATATGTTCAGCTAAATAAAATTCAAGATTCTGAATTCAATAGATAACTGAAAATTATATAAAGTATCAAATGTTTTTGTGTACTTTTAAGTTATATGTGATTACCTACCTGAATATAATAAGGTGTCAGGTACTCTTGTTAAATATAACCTTTAACAATGCAACATCTTCATCAATAGATGAATGAATAATAAAATGTATAATATACACATAATGAAGTTTTATTCAGCCATAAAGATTAAAAGTGTGTTATTTTCAGAGGAATGGGTGAAACTGAATGTCTTCATGTCAAGTAAAATAAATCAGACTCAGAAAGATAAAGAGCACAAGTTTCATCTCAAATGTGTGTGTGACATGAAAGTAGAAAGGAAGCTACATAGGTGAAGGAAAGGATCCAAAGGAAGGAGAAAGGGGAAGAAGAGTAGATAATGGAAGTTGAGGGAAAAAGAGTAGCAGAGGAGGGAAAGGGGGCAAGGAGAAGGCAGTTTGGTATGAATATGCATAAATTACAATGATATATATGTTATGAATATGCATAAATTACAATGATATATATGTAAGAGAATGCCATAATGAAGTGCATCATTTTGTATACTGATAAAATATAACAAAAGTACAGAAAAATGAAACATTCCTTCCTGTTTTTAATTATGTAACTTTTAAAAATCTATTTTCATGTAAGTGAAAATGGCTAAGTTATAATTTTAGTGTTTATTGGAATAATTTTCTATATACTATCGATAAAAATGTAACTTTAAGTTAGTAGTATATATTTACATATTTCTTCCTCATATGTAAGTATTATTAGTGCTCTCTCCCACTATGGCTTGTCTTTTATTACTTAACTTTGAGGAAGAAGGAAAGTTTTTATACTTGATGCAATATTATCTACCCTGTTTTCTTTCTGGAGCAAATCTTCATCTGTGTGTTACAATTTTGTTTTCTTAGTGTTTCACATTAAAATTTTGCAAGTACAAAGCAAGTAGTGTACCACAGAAGTATATACCTAAAAGCCCTAATCTTTGTGTTTATATTGAGGTCAAAGATTCATTTCAAGTAAATTTAAATCTAAATGCATTTGTCAATAAATTTTTCACAAGTATTCTGAAATAATCTAATGGAATAAAATTGACTTGTTTACCTGGACTTGTTTATCAAGTTTAATCATTTAACTGTTAGATTACTTATATCAACAACTTGTCTTTTATTTCATTACATTATTTTATTATACTTAGCAAAACTTATTAACCATATTTCCAGATATTTTTATTCTATTTATTTTTTCCTTACTCCAAATTAAACATATTTGAAAGATTTTAACTACATGTGCTAAACTTCTAGATATCTTCATTATCCAAGAATATATTCTATTTTGTGGGTGTGTGTGACAGTCCTTTGCATGTCTTTATTATGTTTAGAATAATTTTGAATTATCCAGGAGTAGAAAGCTCTGGTGAATAGTTTCTGTACACACTATCAACATCACCACATGTACCAGTGAAGACTTACCTCTAGGGGTGTCATTTTCTAAGCAAGTGGACCAAGGTTGTGTAAGAAAGGTAGCTGAGAAATCAGAGGAGGCAAACCAGTAGTCAGAGTTCCTTTATGGTCTCTGCTTCAGTTCCTGTCTACAGATTTCTGCCTTGGCTCCGCTTGATGATAGTCTATAAGATGTAAAATGACATAAACATTTTAATCCACCAGGTTGTGTCGCGTCCCCCCTTGTCCAGCAAGGAATGACGCAACTCATAAA
>CAJQZJ010029610.1:91733-121889 GCA_907164525.1 Lophiomys imhausi | reverse complement strand
AGGCCAGCGCCATCTTTAGGGCGCGGCACTTCGCAGCTCTCTACAAGGTTGTTTTTAGTCAGTGTTGTATCATAGCAGCAGAAAGAAAACTAGGATACTAGGGCTGTCCAATGACAAAGTCTGAAGTTCGGTGTTCATTTCTCTCTTCTTCCTGTTTATGGAAATTCTCCACAGTATGCCAGTTGGGGGTGGGAAAAGTTGATACTGGTGATTTTCAATGGCTTTTCCTAATGGCTTGAGACGTATCTTTTCTTATTTCTGTGCTATATTCAGCTGGTAGAATCTCTCAACTTGTTTTCCTATATAATTGTTTGTATGTTTCTGAGGAAGTATGAGCTTTGGAGTATCATACTTCTTTATTTTCCTAACACAAGTCACCAGCCAAAGAATTTTTAGTATACTGTTTGTATCAGTAGATTAATTTCCATATTAATTGGAAATGTTTGTCGATATTGTACCTTATTATCTTTATGAAAATGTTCCCAGTGTCCAGGAATGTGGATCTCAACTTCCTGAAACTAAAGCTCTATGGACTCTGCCACACCCTTGTGGCATTAGTGGGAAACTACACTCATATGCACATTTCCCTCTCACAGACACACATGAATATACATGATAAATGTATTTTTAAAAGAATAATCACAAAAAAGAATAATCACTTTCCATGTTAATTTAGAATGCTTCTCATACAGATAATAATAGAATACTGACAATGATCCCAGCATCTATAGAGGGCAGCTCACAATTGCCTAAAACTCTAGCTTGAGGGATTCTGTCACCCTCTTGTGGCCAGGGAGGGTGATTGTACTCAAGCATATTGCCCCACATAGACACACATATATACATATAATAAATATGGCCTTTTACAAAACATATATATATAGAAATAAAGTAAATCTTTTTCTATATTTTGGTGCTTTGAATGATAAATGTTCTCCAAAGTTTGGGGCATTTGAACACTAGTCCCCAGTTGGTAGCAGTGTTTGAGAGGTTTAGATGGTATGGCCTTTTGGGGATGAAGTATGTCACTGGGGTCAGGCTTTGAAAGAACAACACCTTGCCTACTTCCAGTTTGTTCTGTGCTTCATGCTTGAGGTTCAGGATGTGAACTCTCAACTCTCTGCACTGTTAACATGCCTTCTGCTTGCTACTCTGTTGTTGCCACTATTGTGAACTCTAACTCTCTGTAACCAAAATGAACTCTTTATTCTAAAGTTGATGTGATCCTGGTATTTTAGTACAGCAACAGAAAAGTGACTGATATAAAAGTTAATACCAGGGAGTGATCTCTTGCTTTGAGGAACCTAACTATATGGTTTGAGGGAGGAATATGGAAGACTTTGGATCTTTTAACTAGAAAAGCAATTGAATGCCACAAGCAGAGCTTATGGGACTATCCTAGTGGGAGCTGGAAAGACAGTGGGTCTGACAGCAATGCAAACTTTGGAGGCCTAACTCAATAGGTTTTTGAGAGGAACATATTAGCAGCTGGGGTAGGGGCTATTCCTATAACATTTTGGCAAAGAGTCTGGATGCTTTCTGCCATTGTCCTAAAAACTTGCTTGAGACAAAATTAGAAAGCAACATAGCTGGGCATGGTGGTACATGCCTTTAGTATTGGCACTCAGAAGGAAGAGGCAGGCAAATCTGTGTGAGTTCAATGTCAGCCTGGTCTACATAGTGAGTTCAAGTCCAGCCAACACTACAACGTAAGACTCTGTCTGAGAATTAAGAAAAAGTAATGAATTAAATCCTATGGCAGAAGTAATTTCAAGGCAGCATAATATGGAATCTGTGGTATAGTTATTACTGATGACTGTTATATATTTATACAATGAAAAAGAGAAATTAGGTAAGAAAGAAATAAAAAATGTAAAATTTAAAGAGAACAAGAGCACTTCTACATTTAAAATTGCCACTAAGACTTGTGTAGAAAAAGATAACATTAAGGAGTGGGCTCCTGATTTGTTTTGGGGTAATGGGAAGGGTGCCTTCAGGGTAAGACTCTGCCCAAATAAGCTACTAAGCTGAGAAAGGGAAAAAAACAACCAAGGATTCTTTATGCTCTTTGAAAGCATCTGCAAACCAAAACTGCAGTTAACAGGGTACAAGAGGGTTTATCCCAAGCTGGCAGCAGAACTTGCCAGTGTCATCCACAAAGTCCTGTCTTCAGAGGATAGAGAGTTATAAGGGTTAAAGGTCATGAGTTCTTTCTTCCTCCACAGTTTCAGAGAACTAGGCAGCTTACAGTAGGATAGTCCCTGCATGAGGTCACTGCAGGAGACTAGAGATGTGAAGCATGAGTTGGCTGAGAGACACTTGAAGAAATGCTCAACATCCTTAATCATCATTGAAATGCAACTCAAGATGTCCCTGAGATTCCATCCCACACCTGTCAGAATGACTAAGATCAAAAACTCAAATGACAGCACATGCTGGCCAGGGTGTGGAGAAAGGGGAACCCTCCTCCACTGCTGGTGGGAGAGCAGGCTTTTGCAACCACTATGGAGGTCAGTATGGCGATATCTTAGAAAACTTGGAATAGCTTTGCCTCAGGACCCAGCCCTACCACTTCTGGGTATACACCCAAATATCTCCTCATGGAATCATAAGGAAGTTTCCTCATC
Organism: Lophiomys imhausi; assembly: GCA_907164525.1. Lineage (NCBI taxonomy): Eukaryota > Metazoa > Chordata > Mammalia > Rodentia > Muridae > Lophiomys > Lophiomys imhausi. The sequence continues at coordinate 119,262 of CAJQZJ010029610.1, read as the reverse complement.
TATGTACATAGCAGCCTTATTTGTAATAGCTAGAAACTGGAAACAACCCAGATGTCCCTCAACCGAAGAATGGGTTAAAAAACTGTGGTACATCTACACAATGGAATATTATTCAGCTATCAGGAACAATGAAATTATGCAACTTGCAGTCAAATAGATGGAACTAGAAAAGCTCATCCTGAGTGAGCTAACCCAGACTCAGAAGGATGCATATGGCATCTATTCACTTATAGTAGGATTTTAGCTATATAGTAGAGGATATCGATATTACAACCAACATACCAAAGGGAACATGGACATAGACTTTTTATTTTTTATTTTTATTTTATTTTATTTTTTATCTGTTTGCTTATTTGTTTGTTTGGTCTTTTAGTTCTCTCTCTCTGGAAACAAGACACTTTTCACCGGTGGTACTGCATCATAGACCCCCATTGTATGAGGAGGTGCTTGGCCCTCATATGACCTCTGAACTGGGATGAGGGACTGTTATATAGGAACACTCCACTCCAGAGAAGTGGGATGGAAGGGACAGGGGGTAAAGGAAAAAAATGAAATGTGAAGTTTTGGCCTTTTGCTACTAATTGTCATAAACTGTTTAGGATAATTAAGAAATGCAAACTAATAGTTATGCAAGCCTGTCATTTTGTTAGGTACTATGACAGTCTACTATAATTATTTTCTAAGCTAATCAGAAATCAAGTTGCTAAGAGACAAGCAACATTTGCTTATCCTAATATAAGAGATAGATAGGGCCTCTTCAAAAACCTCAAGAGATCTTCAGAATATGGCATTCAAAGATGTTCTCTTAACTTTAGATTTTTTTTTTGATATGGAGACATGTCAACTCCTGACAGCACCCCCTATTCTACTCCAAGTAGAAGATGAGCATCGAAGAATCTCCAGTAGGAGATGATTGAATTAGTGGCAAGTCTATCTCTTGGCAGGAAAAACCCCTTGCTCCAACTGTAGACAGAATGCTGTCCAAAAAGGACAAAACCTGGAAGTAGGTAAGTCAACAACCTAGCTCTGCCAAGACAGGGTAGGCAAGTCCTTCAAAATTCCTGCTCTACAATCAATGTCTGTCAGAGAAACAGGGCCAAATGACTGAAGATCGATGCTGTAATGTATGGAGAAGAAATGGGAACTGTCCAGGCAGCCACTAGTATGTCATTTCTTAGTTTTGGAAGCTGCAGGCCCTGCACTTCCTATATAATCAGATATATTTATCTCTCTCAGGTCTCTAAGGTGGTTGAAGAATAGATAGCTAGAGTCTCATAATTAAATTTTGAGTCGTTTAGGAATCAAGAGAGTGTTCTGAATCTAAGAAGATGTTTTTAAAATGGTGATTCAAGTTAGAATGAAGACTGAGTTAGATATAGAACTTTAAACTCATGGAGATGGTTAGATAGTAGAACATTAAAGTCAGGTGCCAAATACATATGGACTAGACATTGGGAATGTATGCTAAGCCATAAAACTCTCATAATTGTGGCCTAATTACCTCTGTTGTTTTTTATTGTATTTATTATTATAAGAGAAAGAGCCATTTGTTGGACTGAAAGGGGGAGCTGTTTTGCAGAAAAAGATATACCTTAAACTTAAAAAAAAGGAAGAGGATGGTGGGTTGAGGTGGAAGAAGGTGGGAGGAGGGGACTGGAGGGGGGAGTAGGGAGGGGATTGCGACTGAGATGTAACTTGAAGAAATAAAAAAGAAAAAGAAAAAAACCCCAGCCTTTCTCATTAAAAATAAAAATGTTGTAAATGCCTGAGCCATGAAATATCTGCCAAGGATAGCTACACACAGAGAGTGGAACCAGGACAGTCAGAAAAACTGGAGGGGCAGAGCCATCTATGCCCTTTGGCACTGATCATTAAGGTACAGGATTTGGTGTTTTCCACCACATCTACTTTTTTTGAATGGTAATGTATATTCTTTGCATCATTTATTGGAAGCATGTAATTTGCTTTTGTACTTTAAAGAAGGTTAAAATTAAGAGAGTCTCAGGAGAGACTTTGAACTTTTGAAGTGTTGGAATTGTGAAAGACCGGAGAATTTAGGAGTTGAACTAAATGCATTTTGCATTATGACATGACGCCAATACTATGATGGTTCAGGGAATGAAATGTGATGGCATGGATGATAATGCCCCCCCCCAAAAAAAAGTCTGATGCATTTGAATACTTTGTTCCCACTTAGTTGTGTCTAAGGAAGTCTAGATGACTCAGCCTTACTGGAGAAGTATGTGACTAGGAATGAACTTTGAGGGTACAGAGCAACTTCTACATTGCTCCCTCTGCTTCATGCTTGCAATTCAAGATGAGACTTTTCAGCTTCCTGCTCCTGCAGTCATGCCTGCTGTGCTGCCATGCCTCCTTTAGCATGATAAACTCTTATGTCTCTGGAACCGTAAAACAAAAAACAACAACAACAAAAACTCTTCTATAAGTTGCCAGGGTCATGGTGTTTTATCACAGCAACAGAAAAGTTACTAATAGATGTATTCACTTGGGAATTATTTTTATATAAACCCTAACACACAATATTAGCAATGTTCCTTCCCAGTATCCACATGGGTTAGATTACAACTTGAAACTCCAGCTTCAGGGGATCTCTCCTTCTAGTAGCCTTTGTGAGCAAATACACTTACATGCATATTTTCCGACACAGACACAAATGTATAGTAAATAACCTTTAATGTTCACTGGAAATATGCTATGCAGATTATTGACAATGTTCTCTACACATGTGTAATGCTCACCACTACTTATAACACAGCTCCAAGGGATCTGCAGCCCACTTCTGCTCTCTATGAACATCTATTTTCACACATGCCTTCCACCACAGAGACAATGCATGTATACACACAAAGTAGTATTTATTTTATGAGCTTCAACAATGTTACACTTTATCCTTTCTAAAATTTTACCTAGCTCTAATAGCTAAACATTATTCCATGGGCATTCATCCTAGGTTATTGTTAAGCAATGACTACACACTTGTATCCTCATTTTTCCAGTTAGTCCACATAATTTCACATATGATGCCTTACTAAGTTGAAGAAAGGTGAGGAGTATTTTAGCAGAATATACTTCACTATTATTGAATGTGAATTTTTCCTGAGTAATGTACACTTTTCATTTTGAGGAAATGAAATTTGTTATGTTGCTGATTTATTCAATTTATAGTCATATTTTCAGTATAGACACACACTTACATACAGACACTACACATAATGTAGATCAATAAAAGGAAAATGATATCACCACTGTGACATATGGTTCATCTGACTTGATTTGGCTCATTTTCCTGAAAGAAATGCCTTCTGGGACCTGTATCTTTTCTGTTTGTTTTGGATACATTACGAAACCAATTATGAACATTTGTACAACATTGCAAAGTTTACTCTTAAGTTTCTTTTTATTTTATAAACTTGTTTTGTTTTGTATTAAGCCAGTGCTAATGGAATCACGATTTAAAGGACCCAAACTTTGCTTGATTTGAAGCTTAATGAGTTCTTGAGTAAATAATTAAATTTCTAAAATCTCAGCTAACTTTATTGGCAAAATGACAAAATGGGTGTAATTAGTTTCCCATCAACCCAAGAAGATATAAAAATACACACAATACTTCAAACAAGAGATTACTCTAACTCATTACACAAATGATCAACTTCTCCTTCCTAGGACATGTTAGCATCATTTAGCTTTTCCTATCTTTTCACTATTGTAACAATGGCCCTTATATATTAATCTTAATTCATACAGTCATTACTTTTATCATCATAATAAAATCCCTCACATTCTGCTGAATTGAATTTTTAATTTAAAAAATGTGTTTTAATCTTAAATATATATTTTAAAATGTTCTTTCTCCATAGATTGTATTGTGATTTTTGTTTGTTTGTTTTTTGTACTACAGATCACATCCTATCTTTGTAATTTATACAGCGTCTCTTAGTGTTTCATTGATGTGAAGACATATCATGACCAAAGCAACTCTTATAAGAGTTTCAGAGTTTTAGTCCATGATTTTCATGGCAGGAACATGCTACTGTTCATATTACTGGAGCGATAACTGAGAACTACATCCTGATCCACAGGCACAGAGAGGAAGGAGAGAGAGAGAGATATCCTGGGCCTGGTGTGGGCTTTTAAAACCTCAAAGCCCATCCCCAGTGACTTACCTACTCCAACAAGGCCACCCTTCTTATTCTTTCTCCCTGCTTACTAAACATTCAAATATATATGGGCCTATGGGGGCCATTCTTATTCAAACTGCCACATGTTGCAATTGCCTAAGAGCCAATATTTACAGAGTTGTAGAATTTATTTCAATATATTTAATTTTCTTTAGTTTCTTTTTTGGGTTTGTTGTTCAAAAATATAAAATAAGGCAGACAATTATTCATACTTATGTTTTATATTAGGATTTTTAGTCACCTGAGATACTAATTTTTGCATCTCAAACTAATATCTCATATTACCTACTTTTTTCCTACAAGGAACTATTTATTCTATTCTATAAAATAATGAACTAAGTGTCTACATATGCTTTAAATATACGTACATATTTACTAGAATGTATTTCTTGGTTTACTCTTTCATTTTCTTAGCTTACTATCTTACATATTGCTATTATTTCATTTATATTAGAGAACAATCTTATCAAGTGTTAGCCAAGCAGTCTTAATTTACAAACATTTGTTATACTTGCATATTCTCCATAAATTCAAGAATCATTTTAGTTAGAAAGTATTTGTATTGTGCAAACTAGTGAATATTTCAAAAGAGATATTTGTGGAACAAAGTTGGCAGCAAGAGTAGGGAAAAATTAATGATGTATACAACATTCTGGTATGAACTTGTGACTTCTTAGCTACGTCTTGACAGACAGTTTTCTTTTGGGATTGGTGAGCTGGTGTCATTAGAAGAGTTTAAAGAAAGCCACAGAGGAGTGAAGACAATATGGTACATGTTCACAGGAACGAGGTAATTTATTTTCCTCACTTATTCTGTTCCAGCTAAAGTAAAACAGTGGTGACAATTCTAGGAAAAGAATTGGATCCCAGATGTCAGAATATCTTAAATTTTGGATATTAGGTTGTGAGTGTGTGTTTGTGTAAGTGTTGTGTGTTTATCTTTCTGTGATTCAGATTCATGATGCATATTTTTAAAGACACTGGTAGGAGTACTGTGCTTCAAAAAGAATCCAAAGCAGACTGTCCTTTTGAAAATAACATTTTTTTATAATTTGAAAGTTTCATAAAGATGTATAGTGTATATTAATCATGTCTATCTACCACTACCTGCCTCCAATTCCTCCAAGTGTCCCACTCCATTTCACTCCCAACTTTTATTTAGTCCCCTCTTTTCTTTCTTCCATTCTTTTTTTTTTAATTTTTTAGTTATTACCTAGTTCAGTTAGTGCTACTAGCCTCAGGAAGCTTCCTCTCAGTGTTTGGGTTTATAATCATAGTTTAATTGAGAATCTAAGATTTTGTAATATGAAATCAACAGGTTCAGAAAACTCTAGCAATATTTTATTAACCCAGGATCAGAAAAGATCATCCACTATGACATTTCCACCTTTGTACTCCAATGTTTAATGTGAAATTTCTATTTTCTTGTCTCTATTTTATTAAACAATGGTGTGAATATTGTTAACACACTCTGAAAGGAATCTACTAAGATATGCAATCTTTGCCTTCTAGATTATTATAAAAGCAATTTAGATGTGAAATATTTTCAATATCTTCAGTGCAAAATTAAATAATTATAAAAGAGCATAGAATTTGAACATAAATTTGAAGTAAAAATTCTTCATATTTCTTCCCCAATACAAGAGGCAAGTTAGTATGAAAGCTGAGTTAGATATAGAACTTTAAACTCATGGAGATGGTTAGATAGTAGAACGTTAAAGTCAGGTGCCAAATACATATGGACTGGACATTGGGAATGTATGCTAAGCCATATAACTCTTATAATTGTGGCCAATTTATTTCTGTTGTTTTGTATTGTATTTATAGTTATAAGAAAAAGAACCATTTTTGGACTGAAAGGGAGAGCTGTTGGTGGGAAAAAAGAAATACCTTAAACAAAAAAAAAAAGAAGGGAAGAGGATGGGGGGTTGAGGGGGAGGAGGGTGGAAGGGTGGGACTGGAGGGGGGAGGAGGGGGGGGATTGTGATTGAGATGTAACTTGAAGAAATAAAAAATAAATTATTAAAAAAAAAAGAAATCCTGACCAGCCCCAGATTAAGGAATTTAATTATATTTATCTAAATTGGCCTTTTACATAAGATTTTTAGTGTTATTTAATTTTAAAGTAGAAAACATATTTTCCAAATGAACTCAATTTTATGTATTATTGATATTATTCATTAAATCATTGAAACACATATTGATATTCATTCATTTTTGACAAACGCTAATATCTAAATGAAGCCAACTCAATAATTAGCTCAAGAACTCAAAAAATTATAAGTGGCTAACAAAGTAGCAAGTTTTATAGTCGTCATGACCTCTGGTATTACTTTAAGAGAGTAAAGTGCATTAGTTCTTAGTGAATGGTATCTTATTGTATTGGAATAATAAAGTATATTTTTTGTTCAAATCCAACTTTCTATAATAATTAATTATAAATTTGATTTAGAAATTAACATAAATTCTGCAGGAAATCCTGTAGCATAAAGATTTTAAAAAGCAATTTTTCAGATGCAATCAGCTTTCTGAAGTTTAATATTTAACCATTTCACGTGTGTAAAAGTGTGTATTCAACAGCTCTACCTGAAGGCCCAGCCACACCACTTCTGGGTATACATCCAAATGATTCCTCACCAAATTACAAGGACGTTTCCTCATATATGTTCATAGCAGCCTTATTTGTAATAGCTAGAAATTGGAAACAACCCAGATATCCCTCAACCAAGGAATGAATAAAATAACTGTGGTACATCTACATAATGGAATACTACTCAGCCATCAGAAACAACGAAATCATGCAATTTTCAGCCAAATGGATGGAACTAGAGACGCTCATCCTGGGTGAGCTAACCCAAACTCAGAAGGATGCACATGGCATCTATTCACTTATAGTCGGATTTTAGACATATAGTACAGGATAACTATACTACAACCAATGCACCAAAGGAAACAGGAACAGAGACTTTGTTTCCTGTCAATGAGACACTTTTCCCGAGTGATGCGGCCTTGTAGGGCCCCAGTGTATGAGGAGGCTCTTAGCTCTCATATGACTGCTGAACTGAGGCGGGTGACTGATATGTAGAGACACTGCACTCCAGAGGAGTGGGATGAAATGGAGGAGAGGATGTGTGTGTGTGGGGGGGGGGGGGGGACTGGGAGAGGTGGAAAGAGGGCACTGTGATGGAGATTTAACCTGAAGTAATAAATAAACATTAAAAATATTGTATATTTAATAATTCTTCCTTACTGTTCCCTCATTTCAGATACTAACACATAGAAATATATGAGAATCATACAGTATATGATAATGTGCAGGATATAACAGATGTGAGAGAAATGTTAAAGATGACCCTTAGATTTTGACTTGCAAAATGTAGTAACTTACTGTTTGGAAATCACGGGAATGATAGAGAGTATAAGAAAAAAAGACAGAGATTAGTGTTAAATAAAATCTCAAATTGGTCCTTTTCAACTGATTTTGAAATACCTCTTTCCTAATAAGTGGAGAAGGTGGGAATGCCACTGAATGTTGAAATGTTTTGTATAAGAAATGTCTGTGACAAGTAGATGCATTTTTGGAGTTAATGGTATTCTATTTGCCAATTGGAAGCATCTGGATAAATTAGAATTGTTTTCTTTTTTAACATTTATTTATTTATTCAAGTCACATCTCGATTGCAGCCCCCTCCTTCCACCCCTCCCACCTTATTCCCCCTCTCCCTCCTCTCCTCCTCAGGTGAGGGGGGTCCCACCCCTATCAAGCACCCTTAGTTCATCAGTCACCTAATGGCTAAGTGGTTCTTTTGCACTGATGCCCAACATGGCAGCCCAGCTAGAGTAAGGTATCCCACTAACAGGCACCATAGCCCATGACAGACACTGCCCCACCACTTGCTAAGGGATCTGTATGAAGTCCAAGTTACCTATCATCTATATATGTATATGGGGGGGGTCAGTCTGGTCTATATATGCTTTTTTGGCTAGCATTTCAGTCTCTGTAAGCCTCTAGGGGTTTAGGTTGGTTGGTCCTGTTGATCTTCATGTGGTGTTCTTATCCCCTCCTGGTCTGTCTATTCCTCCTCCCACTCTTATACATGGCTCCCAGAACTCCAGCTAATGTTTGACGGTGTGTCTCAGAATCTGTTTTGATCTGCTGCTGGTTGGAGTTTCTAGAAGGATAGTTGTGCTATGTTCCTGTTCCTTTGGGTCTGTATTTACAGGATAGTTATCCTATACTATATGGTTAACATCTAATTATAAGTGAATAGATGTGATGTGTATCTTTCTGGGTCTGGGTTAGCTAACTCAGGATGAGATTCTCTAGTTCCATCCATATGGTTGCAAACTGCATGATTTCCTTTTTTCTGATGGCTGAGTAGTATTCCATTGTGTAGATGTACCACAGTTTTTTTTTTTTTTTATCCATTCGTCAGATGAAGGACATCTGGGTTATTTCCAGTTTCTAGCTATTACAAATAAAGCTGCTATGGTTGGAGAGAGGCTGGGGTGATGGCTCAGCAGTTAAGAGCTTACAAGCATGTGGAGCAGACTACACCAGGTTGCAAGTGATTATATGAGTTGCAGAGTTTAGGTCCCAAAACCCATGTAAGCAGCCTGTTGTGCTCCTAAACATGCCTGTATCTTGAGTAGGATGGATTTGAGGAAGCTTGCTGGAGCTTGCTTGCCACAAATCTACCCATCCAAAAATGTGAGTCTTGACTCACAGAGAAACCTTGTCTCAAAAGGAATACAGTAAAGAAGGGTTACAAAGGATGCCAGACACCTTCCTCTTACCTCTCTGTATGCCAATAGAGACAAAATCACCTAAACATACATGTACTTATGTACCACTCACACATAACACACACACACACACACACACACAGAGAGAGAGAGAGACAGACAGACAGACAGACAGACAGACAGACACATACACAAACACACAAACAAAACTATGATGTGGAGAAACTGATATCTTGGGATTAAGGCACATAATCACTTTTTGACCTAGTAAGAAAAGTTGACATTGAAAAATGAGACATAAGAAAGACAATTAACATGAATAAAGGCAATTAGAGAAAGTGTCACAGAAACTGAGGGTGCAAAATAATCCAATGTGTTACTAAGATTAAGATGAGTATTTGTGGATAAAAAGATAATTAACATTAATTGCATGATTATTTTTCTGGCACTAAGTACTGAACCAGAATTAAAATACCACCAGGGTAAATTTTATTATTTCACAGGATAGATAAGAAAATAGATGTAGAGAAGGTAAGAAGCACACCCAAATTAACACAAGTAATAATTAATGTATGTGGTATTGGAATCAAGGTAATATGTATACACAGACTGTAGATCTAGAACATGTGGGGCATTTCATTCACATGCCCTGAAGAATACTTATTGAGTTTTCTCTTAGACACATACTACAAACAGGGATTTGTCAATGCAGAAAAGATCAAATGTTTGTTTTCTTATGAAAAACCATTTGCAGTTCTATTGTATCATAAAATGAAATGATCCCAATTTCTCTGGAGCACATGAATTGGATAAATCAGTCAAGGAACCTTGAGTTACAAAAGTAGCAAAGTAAATGATATCATAAAAGTGACAGTGGTTCGAGTTAAAATTGTGTAGAAAAACTGAAATTCATTATTCATTTATAGAGTTAGACTTTTGGTGATCTTAGTTTAGGAGCTTTAAGTGAAGTTAAATCCATCCTCATCTGCACTGGGGTTGCATAAACCAAGCAGATTAAAAAAAAACTGCCATGTTCAACTACTCAACACATTGATTCACTTTGGCTTCCTTGATGTGTAAACTCTGTTAGTGGAAATATTTTTTTTTCTAAATCTGTAGTGCTGTCATACTCCAGACTGTTGATTCTATGTTGCTAGCCTCCTGATATGTGGAAATTACAATGTTATTCTTCTAAAATACTATTGCATGTTGAAGTCTGGAGTTTATATATTCATAGAGTTTGTCATAGATTTCAAGTGATCATTTGGGGATTTTTTAAGTAATGCTCGAGTTATTTGAATTAAGAGTGCATTTCATATTCAGACATTGCTTATTTCTCAATATGCTGGGGATCATCAAGATCACTGCTAAGATAGATGTTTTCTTAGAAGTATTTAAACAGACTGGATAATCTATTATGCTCAAAATTGCAGCTCATTGCAGGCAATAGAAACAAAGTAGAATCAGTGAAGGGAGAATGTGCAGAGGGAGGATTTCTGAGGAACACAGATACATTTCCACTTACCCTCTTCCTGTGGCATTACAGGGATAGTGCTTAAAACTTTCAGTACCTAAAAGCTTCAAAAACAACCTGTTCTCTGTGAATCCCAAACACATAGACTCTTATAGATCTGAATCAAGTAGGCAGTGGGGACATTGGATTGTTTCCCTTGTTTAATATGTTTACAATTAAAACTCAGTAAGAGTAGGTCACATTGGTAGATAAAGGTGACAAGGTAACACACCATGTTTCAGAGGTCATCATGCATTTTGTGCATACAGATACTATGAACTTGTTCTGTCACTAAGGAAATGTAGAATTTTATTTTCTAGATAAAATTGATGGAAACACATTAGTAATATAGCAATTTGTAGAAATATTCTACAGTTTCAGAAAGAGGAGGGGGTTTACTTGGTAACAGTGACTCTTACTGAATTTTATCATTAATACCTGGAAGCCAATGTATTAATTATGCATTTGAGATTTTGAAAAAATGATTAAGAAGAAATAATTTCAGAGATGGTTCCATGAGGTGCTGAGAAGAAGGTTTATTCTTTGTTTTTGCATGAAATGTTCTGTAGATATCTGTTAGGTCTATTTGATTCAAAATATCTGTTAGTTTCATTATTTCTCTCTTTAGTTTCTGTCTCAATGACCTGTCTATTAGTGAGAGTGAGATGTGTGATTTAAGATTTAATAATGTTTCTTTTACAAATGTGGGTACCCTTGCATTTGGGGCATAGATGTTCAGAATGGAGATATCATCTTGATGAATTTTTTTATTTGATGAGTTTCCCCATATCTTTTGAATAACTTCAGTTGAAAATCTTTTTTATTAGATATTAGAATGGCTACTCCAGCTTGCTTCTTGGGTCCATTTTTTTGGGGAAATCTTTTTCCAGCCCCTTACTCTGAGGTAATGTCTATCTTTGTTGTTGAGGTATGTTTCTTGTATGCTGCAAATAATGGATGCTGTTTTCATATCCATTCATTTATCCTGTGTCTTTTTATAGCTGAATTGAGTCCACTGATGTTGAGAAATATTGATGACCAATGATTGTTACTTCCTGCTCCTTTGATGTTGGTGGTGGTGGTGCGTGTGTGTGTGTGTGTGTGTGTGTGTGTGTGTGTGTGTGCATGTGTGAGTGTGTGTGTGTGTGCACATGTGCATGTGTGCTTCCCTTCTTTTGGTTTTGCTGGTGTGGAGTTATCAGAAAAATGGCAATAGTTCTACCTCAAGACCCAGCTGTACCACTTCTACTCAGTTATTAAAAAGAAGGGCATCATGAAATTTGCAGGCAAAAGAATGGAATTAGAAAATGTCATCCTGAGTGATGTAACAGACCCAGAAAGACACCCATGGTATGTAGTCACTTATAAGTAAACATTAGCCATAAAATACAGGATAACCATGTTATAATCCTCAGACCCAAAGAACCTAAGTAACAAGGAAGGCCCAAGGGAGGATGTTTGAATCTCACTGAGAAAGGGAAATAAAATAGCTATCGAGTGGATAGAGCAAGGGAACTGGATGGGAAAAATGGTGAGAACAGGGGTAGGAATGAGGTGTGAAGAGAGTGGGGTAGGGAAGAGGGCTGAGAGAGAGAATGGAAATTGGTGGGAGGTGCATCTCTTGGATACTCCAGACATTTGGAACTGAGTTGGCTCCTGGAAGATTATGGGGATGACCCTAGCTGAGAACCCAAGCAGCAGGGGATATGGAGCCTGAGTAGCTATATAGGACTTCCAATGAAGGGAGGGGGACAGAAACCTACCCACAAAACCTTTGGCCCCAAATTTTTCCTGCCTACAGATGTACAGGGATAAAGATGGAACAGGGTTTGAGGGAATGGCCAACCAATTACTGGCCCAAATTGAGACCCATCCAATAGGAAAGAACCAACCCCTGACACTATTAAAGATAGTCTGTAATTTTTGCAGACAGGAACCTAGCATAACTGTCTTCTGGATCTTGAAGAGTTTTGTGGAAAAGTGGAGGTAAGGATTGAGGGAGCTGGAGGGGTCAAGGAGACCACAAAAAGACCTAACCTAGGCCTTGGGGGCTCACAGAGACTGAACCACCAACCACAGAGTGTGCATGGGCTGGACCCAGCTCCTACACAGATGTAGCAGATATACAGCGTAGTTTTTTTTTTTGTTTGTTTGGTTTTTTGTTTGTTTTTTTTTTGTGGATCCCCTAACAATTGGAACAGAGATTGTCTCTGATGCTGTTGCCTGCCTTTGGCTCTCTTTCCCCAAACTGGGCTGCTTTGTCTGGCCTCAGTGGGAGAGAAAGTGCTTAGTCCTGCTGCAATTAGATGTGCCAGGGCAGGTTCTCAGGAGAAGAGGAAAGAGAAGTGGGGGAAGAGGGTGTGAGGGTGAAACTAGGAGGAGAGTAGGGAGTGGGCCTGTGATTGGGATATAAAGTGAATAAAAATCAATAAATAAATAAATGAAAAAAGTAGAAATAATTTCACTAAGCAAACTATATTTTGATTATTTTCTGACTGAAAAATCAAAAACGTAGAAAATAGAAAATTTAAAACAGAGTCAAGTATAAAAACATTCACTGAAAATGATTATGATGAAGAATATCTAAGTAAAAAAAATTCTTTTCAGGAGGTAGTGTTAGGTGTTAACAGTAATACTGTAACCATTTCTTGCTATAGTTTCGTGTTTGTTTTATGGTTATTGGGGAACTTTATTGGAGAAGATCTGGTTACCACCGCTTCTGAGGCATTCTCTTGATTGGTTAATAAAAGTCGCTGAAACCAAATTAGCTGGGCAGAAAGAGTATAGGAAGACAGGACTTCTGAGATTAGAACAGGAACCCTTTGTTTTACAAAGAGGATTAGCTCATTCCACCAGGAGACATGGAAGCAAATAAACATGTTGAAGTAAGCTGGAAGGTAATCACAGGCACTTGGTGGTCTGGGATTAGGTGATCCAGGTTAATTTAAAGTAGCTAATTGAGAGTCTGCCAGCTAAGGGTTAAGCACTGAAACATTAAAAGGTCTTGTTGTGTTTAATTATTGGAGAAAGAACTGTGGCAGCTTAAAGGCTGTCAGTCCAAGCAATCCAGGGCGGTCAGACTCCTGGACTCCTGTCGAACTCCAGCGAATCTCCTGCCAAGCTGCCAGTAATTCTACTGGCCTAATATAACAACTTATATTACTTAACAGAGTTTAGGTTACAGGTACTGTAGCCCACCCTTGGTCCAGGGCTCTTTCCCCAGGATAAATCAGGCCACTGGCTAAGGCAGGCCAGGCCCTTTTGGTTGATATCCTGCCAGGCTGCCTGATGCTCTGCCAAGCTTCCAGCTGCTCCTCTGGCCTAATCTTACAGTTCATACTTATTAACAAATGCAATTGATAATTAAATTGCAGTTTCAGAACTTGCTGATTTGACAAAGTGGGCTTTATTGGGAATTTAATCAGTAAGTGATTCACAGTACTCATTAGGGAAATCCAGTTCTAGCACATTCATCTTCAGTGAACTCATTTAGAGATGGAAGACATTGGGTATCTAGTGTTTAGATACCTAATAACTCTAGTTTTGCTGACCACAATTGTTCTTGACACATTAGAAATTTGCACTATAGGCTTAATTTGCTGATTATCTCCCATACAATCTCAATTGATGAAGTTTGCTGCTGGAGCCTCATCAAATTATTTCAAAATTTTGTAAGATTTATTTACTTTTATGTGTATGGGTAGTTTTTCTGCTTCTATGCCTGTGCACCATGTTTATGAAGTGCCCCAAGACACCATAAGAGGGGGAAAGATCCCCTCAAACTGGAGCTACAAATGATTATTCCCATAATGTGGGTTCTGAGAATCAAACCCCTCTTCTCTTTAGCCCAATCAGAATGGTTTAAAAAAATATATGATGGATTTATTTGTACTAGACTACATAGTGTATATAAAACTCAAACTTTTTTGAATATTAGCATTTCATATACTTTCTTTTTTTCTTGTGAAATACTTTCTTTTTTACGTTTATTTATTACTCCAGGTTACATCTCCATCACAGTACCCCCTACTCACCCCTCCCAGTCCCGCCCTCCCACCTTCTACCCCCATGCCTTCCAACCCACTCCTCCTGAGTGGAGTGTACCTACATATCAGTCCCCCACCTCAATTCAGCAGTCATATGAGGGCCAAGAGCCTCCTCATACACTTTTGGCCTACAAGGCAACACCACTAGGGAAAAGTGTCTCATTGACAGGGAAAAAAGTCTATGTTCCTGTTCCCTTTGGTGCAATGGCTGTAATATAGTTATCCTGAACTACATGGCTAAAATCCAATTATAAGTGAATAGATGTCATGTGCATCCTTCTGAGTCTGGGTTAGCTCACTCAGGATGAGCTTCTCTAGTTCCATCCATTTGGCTGAAAATTGCATGATTTTGTTGTTTCTGATGGCTGAGTAGTATTCCATTGTGGAGGTGTACCACAGTTTTTTAATTCATTCCTCAGTTGAGGGACATCTGGGTTGTTTCCAGTTTCTATGTATTACCAATAACGCTGCTATGAACATAGATGAGTAAACATCCTTGTAATTTGGTGAGGAATCATTTGGATGTATACCCAGAAGTGGTATGGCTGGGTCCAGAAGCAGAGCTATTCCAAGTTTTGTAAGATATCACCAGACTGATTTCCATAGTGGTTGTACAAGCTTGCACCACCACTAGCAATGGAGGAGGGTTGCCCTTTCTCCACAACCTCACCAGCATGTGCTGTCATTTGAGCTTTTGATCTTAGTCATTCTGTCAGGTGTGAAATAGAATCTCAGAGTCCTCTTGAGTTGCATTTCTCTGATGATTGAGGATGCTGAGCATTTCTTCAAGTGTCTCTCAGCCTTTAGGAATTCCTCCTTTGTGAATTCTCTGTTTAGCTCTGTTCCCCATTTTTTGATTGGATTATTTGGTTTCTTGGCATTTAATTTCTTGATTTTTTGTAAATTTTGGATATTAGCCCTCTGTCAGATGTGGGGTTGGTGAAGATTTTCTCCCAATCTGTAGGCTGCATTTTGTTCGAATGACAGTGCCTTGCCTTACAGAAGCTTTTCAGTTTAATGAGGTCCCATTTATTGATTGTTTGTCTTAGATCCTGAGCTGTTGGTATTCTGTTCAGAAAGATGTCACCTGTGCCGATGAGTTCCAGGGCATTCCCCACTTTCTCTTCTATTAGATTTAGTGTGTCAGGTCTTATGTTAAGGTCTTTGATCCACTTGGACTTAAGTTTTGTGTAAGGTGATAAGTATGGGTCTAATTACATTCTTTTACATGTTGACATCCAGTTGGACCAGAACCATTTGTTGAAGATGCTGTCCTTCTTCCATTGTGCGGTTTTGGCTTCTTTGTCAAAAATTAAGTGACCAGAGGTTTGTGTGTTCATGTCTGGATCTTCAATTCGATTCCATTGATCCACTGGTCTGTTTCTATACCAGTACCATGCTGTTTTTATTACTATTGATCTGTAGTACAGCTTGAAATCTGGGATGGTGATGTGCTTTCTATTTAGCATTAAAGAAAATGAAATTTGTAAGAAAGTGGACAGAAATGGAAAATATGGTACTGAGTAAGATAACTGAGGCTCAGGAATGCAAATGCCTTAAGTTTTCCTTCATATGTGGATCATAGATTTGCCATTTGAGATTTCTGTATTTAAGTTGGAATGATTTAAACTCTCCTCATTTATCAGAAAGAATTCTCCTTGTGAGGAATACAAATATTTATTACTCCACAAAGGTTCAGAATAAATGATGTTCTGTGCTCAGTTCTAAACAAGATATTTATAGAATCCATTTTCAGATTCAAGGGACATCATGGAAGAGATGATGTAAACAATGTAAGATTCCTATGATAGAGTAAAGGACTCTGTGTTTTCTGTACATGGCACAGTCGTTCTAATCATAAACCCACAGCAGCTGCAGTTACCTGTGTTATAACTGCACATAGCTATCAACAGTTAGCCATGAACTGAAGAGTTTTACATAGGTCTCTTACCTGTCCCTACTTAGTTGTTAACTCTAAATGTACCTTGAGGCAAGAGTAGTCATTCTCTTCAGTTGTATACCTACTAGTAAGTCCACAGACTTCAATGGATAGTTCCCTAATGCAGATAGCACTGGTTAAGTTCAGTAGGTCACAACACAAAGAGTCATAACTTTGGTAAAGGGACTTATAGGGAGGAATTGAGGGTGATGATAGAAATTAGGAAGGAGATAATAGATGGAGGGGTGAGAGTTGCCATGTATAAAATTATCAGAGAACAAACTTAATAGAAAAATTATTAATTCTAATTCTGTTAATTGCTTTTTCTCAGCAAGCTGCTTTTTGTTGCTATTTTGATTTGTTGAAATTTTAATTCTGTTGTTCCACATTAAAATGACATGTTGCAGTAAGAGCATGGGGTCAGAAATATTACAATAAATAGATCATTGTTCTGGATATTGGATGACATTAAGAGGATTTAAAAGGAAAACTATTCCACAAGAATGTAATTCTTATATTGTTTTGATTGAGTTATGAATATTCCTATCTGACATCAGTTATGCACTGTGCAAACAATCCCTATGACCATAATCCAGACTAGTGATTTATAGTACAACTCATAAAATCAGAAAAAGGTGGTTACACTCACTAATAAAAGCAGTAACAGAGGTGCTTTGCTTGTGAAGATAAAAGTAAGAGAGTTTCTGAGAAGTGATTTTATCTAATTTTATTTTACATGTATGAGTGTTTTGCCTGCATGTATGTCTCTGTACTATGCGTATCTCTAGTGTTATCAGAGAGAAGAATATGGCATCAGATCTCCTGAAACTGGAGTTACAGTCTGTTGTAAGCTCCTATGTGGGTGCTATGGAACAAAAATCAGTACTGGCTTAAAGACTGAATCATCTCTCCAGCCCACCTTCCTTTTTTAAGGCAAATGTTTTTAGGTTACTGAAGCCTTTTACTATTAGAGAATGGGTACCTTGAAAATTTGCTTTTCTAAGAAGTTTCTAATCTAGTCTGTAGTCTTTACTGGAGATTCATTTGAAAAATAACCCACACAGAATAGAATAGATACAATAGAATAGAACAGAATACAATGTCTTAGTTACTATTCTCTTGCTGTGAAGAGACTCTGACCAATGCAACTCTGACAATAAAAAAAAGAGAAAGAGCATGCAATTGAGGGCCTGTTTACAGTTGAAGAGGTAAGTTCATTATCATCATGGTTGAGAGCATGGAGGAGCCATTCTTAATCAAACCATCACACAGATTGTCACACTCTCTCTGGTGTGAACTTTTTGAAACCTCCAAGTCCACTCCCAGTGAAAAAATTCCTCTAATAGGCCACACCTCCTAATCCTTTTAGTCCTTCTTAAATGGTACAACTCTCTGGAGACTAAGCATTCAAATATCTGAGCCTAATGGTCCACTCTCTTGTTTGAGCATTTATATTATGTTTGATATTCATTTATTATGTCTAATGATGATACTAAATATATGCAAGGAATTTTTCTATTGAATATAACTTCATATCATTATCTCATTTAAAATTTATTGCATTAAAATCTGTAGAAATACTTATTTCTTACAACACAGAAGATAAGGATAAGATTTAAATAAGTTTCCTGATCCCATATTGCTAATTTTACTAGTGTAAAAAGCTCAGGAGAAATTGAGGAAAGTGAGACTGCAAAATAACAGAGAAACTTTATTCAATACAAAAACAATAGTACAAGTAGAGTATGTTGTCAAGAATAAGAGTAGGCCATGTGAATGAGAATACTTCAGGGTATAGCTGTTGCTCTTAAGTGGGATAAGTTGGAAAGTTTCCAGCCAAGTGGATGTGTTCAGTCTATGTTCTTCTGAGTAGATGTTTTATTTTGTGGGAATCTGAGGCCATAATATATGCAGCCTCTATTCCCTTGTGTCACTTTGCATCTATCTGTACAGAAAAATGTAACATTTGTAATGCCTATACTGAAAGTATGTGAGCATACAAGCTGTGTATCAGACATGTCCCTCAGTTATGAACAACTGGATACTGTAAACAACCTTTTTTGTCCCTTAGAAGCATTTATTCAGAAACTCCAAAGGGATAAATATTAAATCTATGAGCTCCATATTATAAAATGAGGTGCTGGATGACCTTGTAGAGACTCTTGAGCCATATTTCTTCTACAGGCATTTTCATAGCTTAACTTTGTGATGTAAAAGAGATAAGGAAGCAAAGATGAGAAAGACTATTTCAGGAGAGCTGCAATTTTGGTGGGTACCATCTTCACTCTCACAAGAGAGAAAGAAACATATCTTCCTTGACTATTTGTCAGTTTGCTACAAACCACCAATAAAGATTTGAAGATTTGCTTCATTAAACCAATTCCACTAATACTAATATTGGCTCCTTTAATACATAAAATTATCATCAAAAATTGGGAATCTATGTTCTCTTGCATGCTTATAATATCTCTTCTAGATATCCAGCCATTCTGTTTTCCAATAAGTGAAATCCTTGCTGTGACCTTAATAGGAAACAAAACTTTTGAACTTTAACACAGAGATGAGCATGAAAGCATGAGTATTTTAGGGTGCAAGATGACAGTCTAGGGACGAAATGACTAATCATCTAGATGAAATTAATAATTCTGTGGTTATTTCAGTAAGATAAAGGAAGTCCATATGAGATATAGTACACATTCATTCTATTTTAGAGAATCACCATATCACTCAAAGGTTCAAATGATTACTTAGCAGTTCTCAACCTAATTTTTAAAAAGATGATAGTAGTGACCCTTACAGCACATTATATTGCCAGAGCATAGCTAAAAATCAGCAATGGGAAATAAATATTCAGAAGTGCCATACAAACCAGACCTGAACTTCCATTTATCCTTTTCCAGTGGAACCAGAAGCACTGAGCTTAACTGAAGCAGAATAAATAAATATATGACAACATGTACAGGTGAGATCATTTAGCCTTCTTTATGTGATCAACGAATATCCACATGACTGACTGTAGCACCTGATTCTTAAAATCATCTGAAAGTTGAACTTACATGGTTAATCCCAGAGTTCTATTCAAACTAAATAAATATACAACACATCTAATTAATAACATGAATTATTTGATATAAATTAAAGTCTATGCTATATATAAAAAAAGAAAATTTAAGGGTCATGAATGTACTGCACTTGGTGCTGATTGAGGGCTTGTCCTCAATTTGAAGGACTTCAGACTTTGAGAAGCTCTAACCTGCCAAGTTAGAATACTTGAAAACACAGTTTGTCAATTCTGTTACACACACACACACACACACACACACACACACACACACACACACACACACACACAATGATTCAGATTTCATATGTATGTTTTAACTCAGACATATAAAATATTTGCATTCACATTAATAAAAACCCACCCAGGCATAGTTTTAGAGCTATATTCACAATTATTCCATCTGTGATAGTTAATTAGATTACTTTTGTGATATTTTTAGTTGTGTATGTCTTAGTTATTCTTCTATTGCTATGAAGAGACACCATGGACAAAGAAACTCTTATAAAGGAAAACATTTAACTAGAAGTTTGCTTACTGTACTAAAGAATATGTTTGTTGTCACCAGGGTGGGAAGTGTGGCAGTAGGCAGATAGATAGGCATGGTACTATAGAAGCTGCTGAGATCTTTACATCTTGATCCACAGGCATCAGGCAGAAGAGCCGACATTGGGCCTAGCATAAGATTTTGAAACCCACTCGTGGCCATATATCCAAAGATTCTTCACCAATCCACAAGGACATCTCCTCAACTATGATCATAGCAGCTTTATTTGCAACAGCTAGAAACTGGAAACAACACAGATATCCTTCAACCGAAGAATGGATAAAAAAAAAAACTGTGTTACATTTAGACAGTGGAATACTACTCAGCTATCAGAAACAACGAAATCATGCAATTTGCAACCAAACGGATGGAACTAGAAAAGCTCATCATGAGTGAGCTAACTCAGACTCAGAAAGATACACATGGCATATATTCACTTATAACTGGATATTAACCATAATAGTATAGGATAACTATCCTACAATCAATAGACTCACAATAGCTGGAACATGGATTTGGTTACTTGATAGTGGCATACTAAACTACTGGAACTGTCATGTATGTCTCCTGTGCAAAAGGAAGCTCTTAGACCTCATGTGTTTAATGAACTGAGAGGGGCTGATACACGGAGACACCCCACATGGGAGTCATGGGAGGGGTGGGAGAGGGGGTAGAGGGTGGGAGGGAGGGACCAGGAGGGGATGGAGAGAGTGGATGGCAATGGAGATGTAGCAAAGTAACAAATAAATGTTTAAAAAATATTTGGAAAATCCTAAAGACAAAAAAAGAAGATTTTGAAACCCCACAGCCCACCCCCAGTGATACACTTTCTCCAAGAAGGCCACACCACATAGTACTTCTACTTCTCACACAGTTCCTCTCTCTCACTAGTGATTAAACATTCATATTTATGAGTCTATGGGGACCATTTTCATTCAAACCACCACAGTATACTAAAATTGACTTAAGTACTGTGAACTCTTTTAGGTACTTAATGTGAGAACATTGCTGTTGAAAGTTCAAGTGAAAAAAATCGACCATAATTTTGCAATTAAATTTACATCCAATATCCAAAATAAACTTTTATATTAATAAAAAAATGTATTGAGACCAGAATAAAATATTCTTTCATTTTAAGAAATTAAAAAATATGACAACTCCCATGTATGATTTTATAATTCATATAAAATTAGAAGCAATTTCTATGAAAAATAGCATTTATTTCAAGAACAAAAAGATGAAAGAAACCTTAATAACCTTTGACAACAGAAAATAGACAAACTAACTAATATTATAAAACAATATATATAGAATAAATATTTTATATACCTTTATAAATTTATATATATATATATTAACACATAGAAACAAAATATTTTCTCAACAACTGATTAGTTTAATATGGTTTGCTTTTAATACCAGCTAGTCTCCAAATTTCTTATTATCCACTTGGGATCCTTTCTTCATATACTTTATCACTGGCATTTAAAAATTGAAGCATTTCTCCCCAGGGGCTTCGTCACCTTTGCTGGGCTGTGCAGTGCCCCCCAGAGTGAATCAGGAGGTTCTACAGTTAGGGTTAGGGTTAGGGTATGCCAGAGTGAGAAGAGCATTGCTGCTCCATGAGGACATTTTGAGAATTGTTGTAACACTGACTCATGACTACTGTAGTGAGAGGGAAACTAATGGCTAAAGTAACTTTGAGAACTAAGTGTACTGAATACAAAGGTTTGTTCTAAAGTTTCCCATTTGCCATCCCATTTCAGTTCCGTTGCAGGAGAGAACTTATTGACATATGTCTTGTCTGTGTGGGCAAAGTGATCAGAATGAACTATCTTTTCAGAGGACTTACAGTGAACAGAGGGCAACTCAGACTGAGACTCAGAAAAGTCAAACTAAAGCCTGTCTAGTTCAGTAGGATGAGTGTGAAATGGTAAGGAAAGGGTGTCTCATCATGACTTCTGAACATATGAATACCTTGCTGAGGGTTTAGTGAAGTCATGGTAGTTTGGTTCAGATAGACCTCTTCTCCTGTCCAAAATAAATCAATATAAATAAATAAATAAATAAATAACACAAAAAATTAAGGTGCCCAACTCAAGTCCAGACTGACTGACACTAGATGTTGTCTTCCTGGATATTATAGATTCTGTATTTTTAAAAGGTCTATCTATCTTTTGATATGCTTGAAATGTCTCTTATAAGTGTGCTTGTCTTGTTTTCTTCCTAAAGCAAGAATGCTTTCTCAATAGATACTAAAACTTTCTACTTTAGTGTAAAATGGCATATTCCAGAAGGACCATTAAT
Organism: Lophiomys imhausi; assembly: GCA_907164525.1. Lineage (NCBI taxonomy): Eukaryota > Metazoa > Chordata > Mammalia > Rodentia > Muridae > Lophiomys > Lophiomys imhausi. The sequence continues at coordinate 96,904 of CAJQZJ010029610.1, read as the reverse complement.
TCAAGACTTCCATGGTAGATTCCTTTCAGAATATAAATTAATTATCTGGGTTTTGTTATTACAACTCTTGTTTCTGTGTGTGATGTGTGTATATGGGGTATGGTGAGGAGTGTTTTCTTTAAATATGGTCTTGCTTTATAGCTCATGATATCTTGGAACTAAGTAGCCCAAGTTGATAAGCAACTCAAAATCCTCCTATCCTACTTTCCTGAGTGATAGTATTACAAGTTTTTATTGCCACTGTATGCCATATAAGGCTTTATAGGAAATTATAAAGCTTTTGTATTGATGACTGCAATGTATGTAACATAGTAAAAGGACACAAGTGAATCCATGGAAAAGGAACATAGGAGTCTTGAGAGAGAAAAATGTAGAAATAATTAATTTAATTGTTTAACAGTATTTATATTATTGTTAATTGACTGGTGGCTGTTAATCCTTAACCAGCCATTATAAATGATCACACAGACACCACATGGATTTTAACAAGCTTTGGCCTAGATTGAGCAATCTTAGCCTACCTAAGCTAGCTTATAATTCTATTACCCAAATATGACCCCATATATACATACATCCCTGGACTGCTGTTCTCCATGCTAGGCTGATGTTCCAGGCCACATGGAATGCTATTCTCTTCTCTAATCCATGCCGTGTGTCCTCCTTCCCACTCTTTGCTGCTTGTCTCCGAGGCTTCTTCTACCCATATACTGGAGGCTTCTTCTTCTGGCTACTCTAGGCTTCTGAAGCCTACACACCTTTGTCCTGCCTACCTCTGTCTGCCCAATCTCAGGCCTCAGCATTTATTCAACCAGAGACAATGTAAGTAACGGACAGCAAGTAGGACCAATTAATTAACATTTAGAATGCATAACATCACCCCATCAGAAAAATAAGAAGCCAAGGGTCAAGCTTACAGCTCTTTTTCTACTGGAATTACTCTAGTTGGCTTATTCTCCCAGTACTAATATATGACTGCATCAAATACACATTAAAGAAACCTTGAGTAGAGGCACCAAAATGTCTTGATGATACATTAAGGTATAAGCAAAGGGAATTCCTCTTGGAGTAATTTGATCAAGAGTAAGCTCAAATTTGAATTCTCCACTCCCCTTCCATATCTATCTCTAGTTTGTGTCTATTGACCTATTTATATAGCCTGTCTGTTTAGTGTCTGGTGTCCCTACTTGTTGTACCAGTTTGAATTTCTTGTTTGTTGTGCCTCTGATCTGTATCTGTCCCTGATACTTATCAGCTTGTAGTCTCTTCCCCTACATAACAGAGTTTTCAGTTATCCTTCAAATAACCAAAAAGAAGGGTGGAGAAACACCCTCCCCACCCTCTGGGCATGGGACGTCGCTCTCTTAAAGTGACTTCCTGCTGATTTGGGTCGTAGTAGACCTGTTTGGGGCCCCAACCCAAATGGGAAAAATGATTAAAAATGTTAGTACAATCCTTTTGTGTTCAGTCCTTCTGTTCTCAGCTGTTTAGATGACCTAAGGGGTTTGTAGGCAGAAGCTGATCTTGCAGGCTTCACTGAGGTTCCGGCCGGGGCATTGTGTAGAGCTGAATGGTCCCAGCGACACTGGATTGCAGTGGTGGTTGCAGGCCCCCAATGGGGACAGCTATTGAGGAAGTCTGCCAGGCAGAATCAACTGGGTCACTCATCCTCCTTGGTGCCTGATTCTGCTCTCTGCTGAGGATTCCGCTGTCCGCCGTCCCCAGGCTCCCCTAATGGACACTTCGATTCTCCTGGAACGAGAAGAACAGAGCCCTGCCCCAATCCCAACCCTAGGACAATTGCCCTCTTTTTTTTTTTTCTGGGGGGGGATGGGGGGGCTAGGTAGTACTTCTCCTGAAGCAAATTTGGCCTTCTGACAACATACAAAGCGTTATCTTTCAATCCGGGTTAAAGAAGAAATCATTCTGTCACCTTGGAGCTAAACCAGCTCTAGTGTATATATTTTGAGATCCCAAAGGACAATCTGCCTGCATCGAGACGGCCTTTTGTAAGTAGCCTCCAAACCTAGGTCCCTCCAAATCCCATGTGTGTGTCTCTGAACTCTAATTATTGGGAACAGGGACCTGTGTTTCTCATCTGAAGGGATCAAAGATGTGTTCCACCACTCCTGGATCAAAGTCTTTCTCTATTTAGAGTTTGCCCTGCATCGGGCTGACCCTGAGCTCCGGGATCTGCCTGTTTCTGTCTCCAGTGTGTTGGGAGCTGGGATCAAGGGTGTACTCTTCTTGAATGGTGGGACCAAGAGTATGCACCCTCACCACCCCGCTCCGTATGACTCCAGAGTACATAAGACCACCAACTCTAAGGTGCCCCCTCCCCCCCCCCGTCTCCGCTGAAGTCAAAGGCATGGGCCAATACCACAATTCTCTTGTATTTTACCTTAGCTCCACGTCTTCTCTACACCTGGAGGTCTGCAAATCCAGGCCGAATGGCTGTATCCTCTGTTCCATTCACAGTGTTTCAGCCCTGCCCCCTGCCCTTTTTTTTTCTTTTCTTTTTTTTTTTTTTTAGTTGATAAATTTATTTGTTTGTTGCTTCAGGTTACATCCTTATCATATTGTCCTCTTTTCCCACTTCCTAGCCCCACCTTCCCATGCTCTACCCCCTGACCCTTCCGTCTTGTTCCTCTGGGGTAGAGTGTCCCTACCTAACAGTCTCTCACCACAGATCAGGAGTCATATGAGGGCCAAGAGCCTCTTCATTCACCGGGGGCCTACGAGGCAGTACTGCCAGTGAATGGTGTCTCATTGCTACTGGGGGAATACTAAAAAAAAAGACCAACAAACACACAAACCCACAAAAACAAAGAATATCAACAAAAAAAGAGAGGAAAAAGAGAAGGGAAAAGGAAAGAGAAAAAAAGAAAAAAAGAAGGAAAAAGAAAAAGATAAAAAAAAAATTATGTCCTTGTTCCTTTTGATGTATTGGTTGTAGTACAGATATCCTGTACGATATAGTTAAAATCCTACTATAAGTGAATAGATGCCATGTGCATCCTTCTGAGACTGGGTTAGCTCACTCAGGATGAGCTCCTCTAGATCCATCCATTTGGTTGCAAATTGCATGATTTCATTGTTTCTGATAGCTGAGTAATATTCTATTGTATAGATGTACCACAGTTTTTTAATCCATTCTTCAGTTGAGGGACATCTGGGTTGTTTCCAATTTCTAGCTATTACAAATAAGGCTGCTATGAACATAGATGAGGAGACTTCCCTATGTCTCCGTGAGAGGTCCTTTGGGTGTATACCCAGAAGTGGTATGGCTGGGTCTTGAGGCAAGGTTATTCCTAGATTTCTAAGATATCGCCAGACAGACCTCCATAGTGGTTGCACAAGCCTGCTATAAATGATCCTGTCTTAATGGGTTTTGGAGGTTAGCCCCAGGGAATTCCTACTTTTCCTTTTCTGTATCCTTCTTCCTCTCCTATGTAGGAGTGCATGGGCTTGAGAAAAATGAGATATAGACATAGCACAGGAAGGTCCAAGAAGAAGGGGCAGATTATTGAATATGCCCTTATACCTTTGTATATTGATACAAAATTAGTAGTTTATTTGGCTAAAGTGGTATTGACCATTGTTTATTGTGCAAAAATAAGATTGTATTGGATTACATCGGTATTGATCTTTGTATATTGATACAAAATTAAGATTATAGTTGGCCACAATGGTATTGACCCTTGCCTATGGACATAATATTAAGATTATATTGGGCTACATAGGCATTGATCTTGGTACATTGATACATAATTAAGAGTATATTTAACCACAATTGAATAGATCTTTGTATATTGATACAAATTTAAAGATAATGCTTCCCAATGGTATCATACCTAGAGATACTTAAAAATAAAATGTGAAGCTCTGACCTCTTGATACCAACCGTCTAAAATGGTCTAGGATAGTTAAAACAAACTCCTAGTCATGCAAACATGTCTCTTTGTTAGCTACTATGACAGTCTATCACAGATATTCTCTAAACTACCCAGTAATCAAGTTGCTAAGAGACAAGCAACATTTGCTTATCTAAATACAAGAGATGGTTAGGGCATCTTCAAAAACCCCTAGAGATCTGCAGAATATGGCATTCAAAGATGTTATCTTAAATCAAGATTTTTTTTTGATATCGAGACATATCAGCGCCTGACAGCACCCCCTATTCTACTCCAAGTAGAAGATAAGCATTGAAGAACCTCCACTGTAAGATGGTTGAATTAGTGGCAAGCCTTTCTCTTGGCATGAAAAAACCCCTTGCACCAACTGCAGACAGACTGCTGTCCAAAAAGGATCTGTCCCTGATACTAGTTCCTAGTAGTAGAGTGTTATATTATTAACCAACATAAAAATATCATATGTCAATACTTTTCTATATAAGTCTTGAATAGAGTGTTACAGGGGAATAAGTTACTTTACTGACTCTAATTGACCCAGAATAATAATCAAAACTACAGACGGATGTTATCAACCTGTATTCAGATGTTATTTCCAACATTTATTGTGGATATTTGTTTTGTTTAAGGTTGTTTTCAACCTGTTGGCTGCTTTTAGAAAATTATTACTACAGGATACTTAAACACACACACACACACACACACCATATACATATTATTCTGTCATGGAACAGAAGTGTGCTTAGTTTAAGATTAAAGCTATGTATTTAGATTTGTTTGTAAAGATTGACTACATGGGAAATCCAAGGCATAGTAAGGTTGCTGTCTTAGTTACTTTTCTATTGCTGTGATTATGCATGACCAAGGCATCTTGTAAAAGAAAACACTCATTTGGGGGTTAAAGTTTCAGACGGTTAGAGTCTATGACCATCATGGTAGGGAACATGGCAACAAGTAGGCAGGCATAATGCTAGAGCTCACAACTTATTTTACAACCTGGAGGCATAAAGAGACACTGAGAATGATGTATATCTTTTGATGCCTCAAAGCCCACCTCAGTGACAGACCTCCTCCAACAAGGCCATATAACTCCTAATATTTCTCAAACAGTGTTACCAACTGGGAACCAAATATTCAAATGTATGAGCCATTTGGGCCATTCTCATTCAAACTACCACAGTTGGTCACATGTTTCTCTTCATAAAGATAGGTAAACTTACCTTTTTTTGGGGGGGTCAGGTAATATTTTTCCTGGAGCAAATT
>CAJQZJ010029610.1:71718-86733 GCA_907164525.1 Lophiomys imhausi | reverse complement strand
AAAAAAAAAAAAAAATGTGTGCCATACCATAGATTCATATTCAGAATTCCAATGGGCTTTTGGCTTGAATTCTGAAAAGAGTGATTCTGAGATTGAACATTTATTAAAGGTGATGGCTATCTTGGAAATGCCTTTACAGATTGAAGCTGATGATGCCTCAACCAATGTATCCATTAGAATACAACAATATTTTGATAATTATGGCATAGAAAATTTTACTGCTTTATCTTACAATCTTATGGAACAAACAATTATGGAGATATTCTAACAGGACTTTAAAGAAAATGCTCACAGAAGAGAAGGGGGTATGAGATCTCCCAGAGATAGATTAAATAATAACTTTAATTTTTAATGTCAATGAAACAAGTAACACAGCTGCTGAAAAGCACTGTACTTTAAAAAAGACTGATAATTAGATTAGCATATAGAAGTCCTAACTTCAGAATGTAAGAGAAGAAATTGTTATGCTGAGGAAGAAGCTTTTTGTTTCAATAAGAGAAGAAAAGTTATGGATTCCATAAAAATTGATAAAAATCAGATTTGACTGGGGGAAACCCCCTAAAGATTTTGGCTACAGACAGGAAGAAAGAAATCAAGAAAACCAACAAAACAAGTAACTTGTATTGCTGATCCCTCTATATGGAAACAGGTCTGAAACTGGCTGAGACATAAAAATGTCTCCAGCCAGTATTTCAGCTATGCATAGCCCATAAATCTTTTTGGCTACAAAGTCCTCAGGACTTACTATGCCATCCTTTCATGTGGCATGGGTAAAAGTTTATATTACAGTTTGTCTACACAGTCAATAACTTATAAAGACAGATGTCTTTCACCTGCTCAAAGAGCAGAGTATCATATTTAGCTGATCTGTGCAGACTACACATTCCATACATATGCTAATGCAAAAATGTATGTTACTTGTGAAAGTTTTATATGTTTACATAACAAAAGGACTGGATAGCAATGAAGTTAAAGTGACCCTGAAAAGATTCATTCTGGAAGATGATGAGAAGATTGCTGAGATGCTGAGACATATTTATTCTAATATCCTGCTTGATCTAACCTCAGACTGCCTTAATAACTGTGTCATCAAAACTCTTTTCCAGGATAGCTTCAAAGAAAGCTGTTGACCCCAGATGACCCCAGTTTTCCAGCCTCAAACACTTTTCCAGTCAAGACTTCATTTACTTTCCCAGTACACAGAGACTGAACAACAGATTCTACAGCTAGTTTTCTTAAGACTAGCCAATATCCCAATTTTATTCTGTCCACTCCCTGCCTCAGACACAGATAAAGACAGAAGGAGCCAGAGAAGGAACCAGAAAATTATAACAGATTACTAGAGTTAGTTTGGGACCAAGTAGAGCAATTCAGTCAGAAGATGAGAGAAGCCAATTTGAATCAGTCAGCTTAGAGAGGATTTTGATCCAGAACAGCAGAGTTAAATCAGCCAGCTAGAGTTCCGAAAGAAATAGAAAGGGTAAGTTTATTCAGTAGTAAGTCTCAGAGGCTGAAAACATTCTAGGCCTAGATTAGATTTTATGTAAGCAAGAAATTTCCAGGACTAGGGCTAGGTTAGCAGATAGAGGCAGTAAGACCCCCAAGATGACAACTTAATTAAGAGAATAAAAGGTACTTTTACAATGATGCCCTGTTTCTCAAAAAATGTGATGGATGGTGTTTGTTCATTTCTTAGGTGATGATCGTCATTAAGGTGGGGTTGGATGAAAGTTCTTACATGGTCTTTATCAGGGAGGAAACAAGTTATAGGGTGTTAGATTCAAGGATTTCTCTCTTTTTCTTTCCTCTATCCTTCTTTCTTTCTTATCTAATGTTAAGCAGAAGGTGGGGAGAGGATGGATCAAAGTAAAAAGGGGAAATATAAGAATAATATAGGAATAATAGGAAAAAAGGTGGGCCATCTGGCCAAGAAAAAGAGAAAGGGACTCTGGGAAACAGTCAGGCATGGGGAGATTCATCCAAGACACGGAGGAAGTCAGACATATGAAATTTAGGAGAGGGAGCCAGCCATGTGACAGATATAAAACAGAATAAATAGGATAATAAGTTATGAGCTACTCAGAGAACAATCCTATTTTGGACTAGGAATTTATTAATAAATGATAATCTTCTGAGTCATTATTTGGGAACTGGGGCACAGGTGGAAAGGTGTGCAGTTACATCTTTTATCACAACATTTAACAGGCAGAGGCAGGCAGTTCTCTGAGTTCAAGGCAACCTGGTCTACAAAGCAAGTTCCAGACCAGCTAGGGGCTACACAGTCAGAACCTGTGTAAAAAAAAAAAAAAAAACCTGAAAATATAACTCAGACTAGAAGAAAATATTTGTAAAATCCCATATGTTGTTGAGATTTTTACAATCTTATACATATTAATTATATGAAATAATTGATTTTGTTGTGTTGTTTTCATATATGTACATGATGTACTTTAATTAAAATCGCACCCATTACCTTATCTTTTCATACCTCTTACTGTTAGTTTCTTGCATCTTCCCACAGTCGAACTTGTTTTTGATTACTTATACAAATTTAACTGATTATATCTTGTATGTTGTACTTTTAATTGTTGCTCACTCTCTCTGTTGCTTTGGTTGAAGACCTAATCTTCAATGTGAATATAGTTGGAAATAATGTTTAAAGCAGTAATTAAAGTTAAAGGAGCTCCCAAGAGTGGTGTTTTAATTGCACAGATTTGGTGTCTTATAAAAGGAGGAGACAGCAGTGATTTCCCTGTATTCTACTTCAGTGTACACAGAAGAAAAGCCACATGAGGAGTCAAAAAGGTAGCCAAAAAAAAAAAAAAATTGGCCTCTTGAGCAAACAACCTTTTCGCTACCATGACCTTGGACTTAGAATGTCAATTACTATAAAATACACCAATAATTGCTGTTTAATACTGGCAGCCTGAGTAAACACACATATATATGATAATACTATGTATAGCTGATAAAGCCAGAAATCCCACTTCATCAGTGGTAGTTTTTATTAACATCATATAGATGGCAAATAAGTTTTTTTAAAAATCTGTGAATTCTCCCTTTATCAATTTTGTTCCATCTTGTTCATATTGGTGTAGTGAAGGCCTCCCTTTCCCATTTTTGTATTAGTAAAATATTCATGTCTACTATCTCACATTGATCTCCAACATTACAACAATGAAATAAACATCATTTTCTATGTCATAGTTTTAATAATTATGCTGAAATTTAAATATATTAATACCTTGTTTAAAAGTTTTTACAGACTCATCCAATTCATTACTGTTTATTACCTGCTTTTTCTCAACTAAGTATTTTTTCACGTTCTTTCTGTCACATTCAATTATATTAAATGACTCTAGTAGATCTTCAGTGAATAATTGTTAATGTCTTAAGTTGTAGTGCTATAATAAAAATATAGTCCTAAATTCCAGAATTAAATAGTTCAAATAGAGGAGGCTTAAGCCAGCCCTATGCAGATGTAAACAAAAGTACATCTAGATTGTGTGTGTGTGTGTGTGAGTGTGTGTGTGTGTGTGTGTGTGTGTGTGTGTGTGTGTGTGTGTGTGTTGTAACTTTCTCAAGGCAGGATGTGTTTCTCAGTCATATTCACATCACTAGCTTCTAAGACAATCTGTGTCTCAATATATGCACTTATTAATAAAGACTAAGAAGCTTACCTTTTGACCTATTTTACTATTTGGGTGTGCTGGAGAGATGGATTAGCAGTTAAGAAAGCAGGCTGCTTTTCCAAAGGACCCTAGTTCATTTCCCTGCACTCATGTTCACTAGCTCTTACCTACATTTAACTCCAGTTCCAGATGATCCAATGTCTGTGACTTGCTTAGAAATATGCATACTCAGGCACAGACACAGGTACACACATATATGCACAATTTTTTTAACAATCTGAAAAAAAAAACTTGACAACATATTCTTTTCATCTTGTATAATCAATCTGGAGAAAATGGATATTACAAATAGACATTATCACATTCTTTATAATTTATGAGCCAATATGCAGAAACAATTAATTAGATTATTACTAACAGTTATATTATCATTAATTGGTTGGCAGTGTTAATCCTTAACCTACCATTATAAATAAGTACACACAGACACCTGATGGAATTTAACAAGCCTTGATGTGACTGTGCAATCTTAGCCTGTTAGGGAAGGTCTAATAACATTGCTTCTGATAGACTGATTTCAATGCTGAGATCTGGTTACCGCCCATTTTGAGGCATTCTTTTTGATTGGTTAATAAAAGTTTCTCATGGCCAATTAGCTGGACAGAAAGAGTATAGGAAGGCAAGACTTCCTGAGATTAGAACAGGAATGCTGCATTTTACATAGAGGATTAGCTCATTCCAGGAGGAGACATGGAAGCAGATAGATGTGTTTGAGAACTCTGGAAGGTAATAACAGGCACATGGTGGTTTGGGATTAGGTGGTCAGGATTAACTTAGATTATCTAATTGAGAGTCTGCCCAGCTAAGGCTAAGCACTGAAACATTAAAAGGTCTTGGTGTATTTAATTATTGGTGAAAGGACCGCAGCAGCTTATAGGCCATCAGTCCAAGCAATCCAGGGCCATCAGGCTCCCACCAAGTTCTGGCTAAACTCCCTCAAAGTCGCTGGCAATTCTACCGGCCTAATATAACAACTTATATTAGTTAACAGAGTTTAGGTTACAGGTGGTATAGGTCACCCTTAGTCCAGGGCTTTTTCCCAAGACAAATCAGGCTGCCACATCAAACCCTACACATTGATAGTGAAAGTCTTCAACAAACCACTCTCACCAATTGACAGAACAAAGAAACAGAAACTAAATAGACGATTAATGAAAATAACTTGGTCATGAATCAAATAGACCTAACTCATATCTACAGAATATTTCCCCAAATACAAAAGAATATACATTCTTCTCAGAACCTCACAGAACATTATTTAATATTGACCATATAGTTGGAAACAAAGTAAGCCTCAACAGATACCAGAAAATTGAAATAACCCCTTGTATTTTATCAGACCACCATGGATTAAAACTGGACTTCAACAATAACAGAAAGTCTAGAAACTCGTGGAAACCAAACAACTCTCCACTCAATTACCTCTGGGTCAGGAAAGAAATAAAGAAATAAATTAAAGACATTTTAGAATTCAATGAAAATGAAAGCACAACTTACCCAAACTTATAGGACCCAATGAAAGCAGTGCTAAGAGAAAAGGTCATAGTGCCAAGCACCTTCTTAAAGAAATTGGAGAGTTCTCATAGTAGCAATTTAAGAGCACATCTAAAAGCTCTAGAAAAAAAGAAGCAAACACACCCAAGAGTAGTAGATGGCAGTAAATATTCAAATTCAGATGATGTAGTGAACTGTTATGTATTCTAAATGTTAATTAATCTGCTCCCCTGAGGCTAGCTTGCTATTCCAGGCCATAAGTACACCAAGTGATGCTAATAAATGGTGCAGCCTGGATTGGGTAGAAGATAGATTGGGTAGGTGGTGCTAAGGTGTGTGTGCTTGGGTAGCAGAGAGTGCTTGGGAGAAGAATTCAGTGGAGGAAGGAAAACATGCAATTGGATAGAGATATAAGAACATCTGCCATGTGGCCTGGAAGATCAGCATACCATGGAAAATAACAGCCCAGGAGACCTATGTATATTATACAAGGTTTTATTTGGGGAGTAGAATTATAAACTAGTTTGTATGAGCTTAGATTGCACAATCCAGGCTAAGAATTGTTAAAATTCACCCAGTGTCTGTGTGTATATTTATAAAGGCGGGTTAAGGATTAACTCCACCGAACAATTAACTATAATATAAATATTGGTAAATAATTTAATTAATTATTGCAACACTCAGGGCTAAAATCAATAGTTGAGAAACAAAGAAAATAATACAAAGAATGAACAAAATAGAGAGCTGGTTCTTTGCAAAAATCAACAAGATAGACCAATCCCTACCCAAACTAACTAAAAGGCCAAATTAACACTGTCCAAATTAACAAAATCAGAAATAAAAAGGGGAACATAACAACAAACACTAAGGAAATCAAAAGAACCATTAGTTCTTACTTCAATAGCCTGTACTCCAAAAAATTGGAAAATATAAATGAAATGGACAATTTTCTTGATAGATTTTACTTACCAAAGTTAAATCAAGACCAGGTAAACATCTTAAAACTTCCTATAACCCCTAATGGAATAGAAGCAGTCATCAAAAATCTCCCAACCAAAAAATAAAAAAGTTCAGGGCCAGATAGATGGTTTTAACCATCTTTAAATCTACCAGATTTTCAAAGAGCTAATACCAATGCTCCTTAAACTATTCCACAAAATAGAAACAGAAGGAACATTGCCAAACTCATTCTATGAAGTCACAGTCACTCTGATACCTAAACCACACAAAGACCCAAAAAAGAGAATTTCAGACCAATTTTCCCCATGAACGTTGATGCAAAAATACTCGCATCAATAAAATTCTTACAAACCAAATCCAAGACTACATAAAAACAATCATCCACCATAATCAAGTAGGCTTCATCCCAGGGACACAGGGATGGTACAATATAGGAAAAGAATACCTTCAACTTAATTCACCATGTAAACAAACTGAAAGAAAAAACCAACATGATCATCTCATTAAATGTTGAAAAAGCCTTTGAAAAACCCAATACCACTTTGAAACTACAAATTAATTAATTAATGTAGTTATTAGTAATTATAAACTGTAAGATTAGGCTGGCGGAGTAGCCGGCAGCTTGGCAGAGGATCGGGAGACCTGGCCGCATACCTTAACTGTTTGCCTAACTTATCCTGGAGAAAGAGCCCCGGGACCAAGGGTGGCCTATACCACCTGTAACCTAAACTCAATTAATATAAGTTGTTATATTAGGCCGGTAGAATTACCGGCAGCTTGGCGGGAGATTCACCTGGGCTCTTGGGGAGTCCAGAAGTCCTAAGGCCTGGGACTGCTTAGATTGAGGGCCTATATGCTGCCACAGTCTTTTCCCCAATAATTAAATACACCAAGACCTTGTAATGGTTTTCTCTGTTTTGTTTTTGTTTTTCGAGACCGGGTTTCTCTGTATAACTCTGGCTGTCCTGGACTCACTTTGTAGACCAGGATGGCCTTGAACTCACAGAGATCCACCTGCCTCTGCCTCCCAAGTGCTGGGATTGAAGGCATGCACCACCACCGCCCGGCCCTTTTAATGTTTTAATGCTTAGCCCTTTGCTGGGAAGAATCTCAATTATCTGCACTAAATTAACCTGGATCACCTAATCCCAAACCACCATGTGCCTGTGATTACCTTCCAGCCTTCTCCAGAGGTCTGTATCCTTTTGTGGCTCCTGGCAGAATGTACAAGAATCTCTGTGTGTGCCCAGGGTTCCTGTTCTAATCTCAGGAAGTCCCACCGTCCTATACTCTTTCTGCCCAGCTAAATGGCCATAAGCGACTTTTATTAACCAATCAAGAGAATGCCTCAGAAGGGGCGGTAACCAGATCTCAGCATTGAATTCAACCTATCAAAAGCAATGATATTAGACTTTCCCTCAAAACGCCTTCATGATAAAATTCTTGGAGAGATCAGGGACACAAGGCCCATACCTAAACATAGTAAAGGAAAAATACAGAAAAGCCGATAGCCAAGATCAAATTAAATGGAGAGAAACTTAAAGCAGTTTCACTAAATCGTGGAACAGACAAGGCTGTTCACTCTCCATAGATATTCAACATAGTACTTGAATTTCTAGCTAGAGCAATAAGACAACTAAAGGAGATCAAGGGGATACAAATTGGAAATGAAGAGGTCATACTGTCCCTATTTGCAGATGATATGATAGTTCACATAAGCCAACCCTAAAATTCTACCAAAGAACTCCTACAGCTGATAAACACCTTCTGCAAAGTGAATGAATAAAAAATTAACTCAAATAAAACAGTAGCCTTTCTTTACACAAACAATAAATGGGCTGAGAAATAAATTAGAGAAACAATACCCTTCACAATAGCCATAAACAATATAAAATATCTTGGTGCAACCCTAACCAAGCAAATGAAAGAGTTGTATAACATAACTTCAAGTCTCTGAAGAAAGAAATTGAAAATGATATCAGAAGATGGAAAAATCTCACATGGTCATGAATCACTAGGATTAACATAGAAAAGAATGGCCATTTTACAAAAAGAAATCTGCTGATTTGATGCAATTTCCATCTAAATACCAAAACAGTCCTTTGTAGACCTTGAAAGAATAATTCTCAACTTCATATGGAAAAACAAAAAACCAAGAATAGTTAAAACAGTCCTCTACAATAAACCAACTTCTGGAGGAATCACCTTTCCCGGCTTCAAGTTGTACTACAGAGCAATAGGAATAAAATGTGCATGATGACAGCATAGGAACAAATTGGTTGATCAATGGAATCAGATTGAAGACCCAGAAATAAGCCCACATACCTACTGACACTTGATTTTTGACAAAGAATCCAAAACCATACAATGGAAAATAATTGTGCTGGTCTAACTGGATATCAACATGTAGAAGGATGCAACTAGACCTATATTTTCTCCCTACATAAAACTCAAGACCAAATGGATCAAAGACCTCAAAATAAAACCAGCTACACTAAATATATTAGAAGAGAAAGTAGGGAACACTCTTGAACTCATTAGCACAGGAGAGAACTTCCTGAAAAGAATACCAATAGCTCAGGCTATAAAATCAACAATCAATAAATGGGACCTCATGTGATGAAAACTTCTGTAAAGCAATTGACATGGTCAAGAGAAAAAAAAAACAGCAGCCTATAGATTGGTAAAAGATCTTCACCAATCCTACATCTGATAGAGGGCTAATATCCAAAATATAGAGGGAACTCAAAAGAGTAAACACCAACAAACCAAACAATCCAATTTGAAAATTGGGGTTCAGGGTAAATCAAGAATTCTCAACAGAAAAATCTTAAATGGCTAAGAAGCACTTAAAGAAATGCTTAACATCCTTAGTCATCAGAGAAATGCAACTCAAAACAACTCTGAGATTGTATCTCATACCAATCAGAATGGATAAAATAAAAACTCTAGGGACAGCACACGCTAGTGAGTATGTGAAGCAAGGAGAACACTCCTCTGTTGCTGATGGGAGTGCAAACTTCCACAACTACCTTGGAAATCAATCTGGCGATATCTCAGAAAATTGAGACTAGTCCAACCTCAAGATCCAGCTATACCATTCTTGTGCATATACCCAAAAGATGCCCCACCATACCACAAGGAAATTTGCTCAACTATATTCATAGTAGCTGTATGTGTAAAAGCCAGAAACAAGAAACAACCTAGATGTCCATTAACCGAAGAATGGATAAAGAAAATGTACAATGGAGTACTATTCAGCTATTAAAAAAGGAAATTATGAATTGTTCAGGCAAATGTATGGAACTAGTAAAAATAATCTTGAGTGAGGTAACCCAGACCCAGAAAGATACACACAGTATGCACTCAGTCATAGGTGGATACTAGCCATATAGTACATGATAACCATACCACGATCCACAGAATCAAAGGATCTAAGCAACTAAGAGGGCCCAAGGGAGGATACTGGAATCTTACTCAGAAGGAGAAATAGAATATACAGCAGAGTGGATGAAGAGAAGGAACTGGGAAGGAGAGTGTGAGAGGAGGGAACGGAGGGTGGGGATCATTTGTGGGGAGATCAGGATGGGAGGTGAGAGGACTGGAAGAATGACAGGAAATCTGTGGTGGCTATCTCTGAGACAAGCTGGAGACCATCAAGAGGATAGGCCCCTGGAAGGATATTTGGATACCTCTATTTAAGAGTCCTAGCAGCAGGGGATACAGAGGCTGAAGAGTCCTCCTTCTAGCTAGGTTGGACTTCTGGGGAAGAGGGGATCACCAACCCTCCCACAAAAACTTCAACCCAAAATTTACCCTTTGTACAAAAAATACAAGGAGAAAGATTTACCAGAAATTGAGGGAATGTCCAACCAATGACAGGCCTATCCTGACACCCACCCCAAGGTAGAGAGTCAACCCCTATCTCTATTAATGATAGTCTGCCATGCTTACAGACAGGATCATACCATAACTGCCATGTAAGATCCTCCATGCAGCAAAGGATCCAAACAAAGGCTAAGACTCACTGCCAAACACTACACAGAGCATGGAATGCCTGATGGAAGAATAGGGAGAAGGATAAAAAAGACCCAGGGGGGACAAGAACTTCACAAGGAGACCAATGGAGATAATTAACCTAGGCCCTAGGGGTCTCATGGAGACTAAAACAAAGAGAATGCATGAATTGGACATAGACCTCCCTACACATAAGTAACCAATGGGCAGTTTGGTCATCATGTGGGTCCTCTAGCAAATGAAGTGGGGGCTGTCTTTGAAATGGACTCTGATGCCTGCCTTTTGACTACCTCCCCCTAACATTGCTACTGCACCTGGAAGCCATGGAAGAGGATGCAATCAATCCTGATGTGATTAGATGTGTTGGGCCGATATGGTATGGGAGTGTTCTCCTTTTCTGAGAAGGAGATGGGGGATAGGGGAAGGAGGCAGGAGAGTGGGACCCATAGGAGAGGAGGGAGGTGGCTATGATCAGTATGTAAAATAAATAAATAAATAAATTTAATTACATTTTTTTTCATGTTTTCCTTTATTTTTTATTTCTTCAAGTTACATCTCAATCTCAGTCCCCTCCCTATTCCGCCCTCCAGTTCCACCCTCCCACCCTCAACCCCCCATATTCTTCCCTTTTTCTTTTTTCTTTTAAGTTTAAGGTATATCTTATTTCCCCCTACAGTTTCCCCTTTCAGTCCAACAAATGGCTCTTTCTCTTATAATAATAAATACAATACAAAACAACAGAGGTAATTAGGCCACAGTTATGAGGGTTATATGGCTTAGCGTAAATTCCCAATGTCCAATCCATATGTATTTGGCACCTGACTTTAACATTCTACTATCTAACCATATCCATGAGTTTAAAGTTCTATATCTAACTCAACATTCATACTAACTTGCAACACAATTTCAAAAGCATCTTCTTAGATCTATAACACTCTCTTGACTCCAAAACAACTCAAAATTTAATTATGAGACTCTAGCTATCTGTTCTTCAACCACTTCAGAGACCTGAGGGGGATAAATGTATCTGATTTTATAGGAAGTACAGGGCCTGCAGCTTCCAAAACTAAGAAATGACATACCAGTGGCTGCCTGGACAGTTCCCATTTTCTCTCCATACATTACAGCATCGCTCTTCAGTCTTTGGCCCCATTTCTCTGACAGACATTGATTGTAGAGCAGGGGTTATGAAGGACTTACCTACCCTGTCTTGGCAGAGCTAAGCTGTCGAATTACCTGCTTCCAGGTTTTGTACTTTTTGGACAGCATTCTGTCTACAGTTGGAGCAAGGGGCTTTTCCTACCAAGAGATAGGCTTGCGACTAATTCAATCATCTCCCACTGGAGATTCTTTGATGCTCATCTTCTACTTCGGGTAGAATAGGGGGTGCTGTCAGGAGTTGATATGTCTCGATATAAAAAAATCTAAAGTTATGAAAACATTTTTGAATGCCATATTCTGCAGATCTCTTGAGGCTTTTGAAGTGGCCCTATCTATCTCTTACATTAGGGTAAGCAGATGTTGCTTGTCTCTTAGCAGCTTTATTTCTGATTAGCTTAGAAAATAACTATAATAGTCTGTCATAGTACCTAACAAAATGACCGGCTTGCATAACTATTAGTTTGCATTTCTTAATTATCCTAAACAGTTTATGACAATTAGTAGTAAAAGGCCGAGACATCACATTTCATTTTTTTTCTTTACCTCCTAACCCTTTCATCCCATTTCTCTGGGGTGGGGTGTCCTTTTATAACAGTCCCTCATCTCAGTTGAGAGGTGGTATGAGGGCCAAGAGCCACCTCATTCATTGAGGGTCTACGAGGCAGTACCACCAGTGAAAAGTGTCTCATTGCCTGGGAGAGAGAACTAAAAACCAAACAAACAAATAAGCAGACAAATAGATTAAAAAGACTAAAAAATATAAAAAATAAAAAATCTAAGTCCAAGTTCCCTTTGGTGTGTTACTTGTAGTATCGATACCTTCTAATATATAGCTAAAATCCTGCTATAAGTGAATAGATGCCATACACATCCTTCTGAGTCTGGGTTAGCTCACTCAGGATGAACTTTTCTAGTTCCATCCATTTGGCTGCAAATTGCATAATTTCATTGTTCCTGATAACTGAATAATATTCCATTGTGTAGATGTACCACAGTTTTTTAACCCATTCTTCGGTTGAGGGACATCTGGGTTGTTTCCAGTTTCTAGCTATTACAAATAAAGCTGCTATAAACATAGATGAGGAAACTTCCTTATGATTCCGTGAAGAGGCATTTGGGTGTATACCCAGAAGTGGTATGGCTGGGTCCTGAGGCAAAGCTATTCCAAGTTTTCTAAGATATTGCCAGACTGACCTCCATAGTGGTTGCACAAGCCTGCACTCCCACCAGCAATGGGGAAGGGTACCCCTTTCTCCACCCCCTGGCCAGCATGTGCTGTCATTTGAGCTTTTGATCTTAGCCATTCTGACAGGTGTGAGATGGAATCTCAGAGTCGTCTTGAGTTGCATTTCTCTGATGATTAAGGATGTTGAGCATTTCTTCAAGTGTCTCTCAGCCATTAGAGATTCCTCCTTTGTGAATTCTCTGTTTAGCTCTGTCCCCCATTTTTTGATTAGATTATTTGGTTTCTTGGCATTTAATTTCTTGAGTTCTTTGTAGATTTTGGATATTAGCCCTCTGTCAGATGTGGGGTTGGTGAAGATTTTCTCCCAGTCTGTAGGCTGCTGTTTTGTTCGAATGACAGTGTCTTTTGCCTTACAGAAGCTTTTCAGTTTCATGAGGTCCCATTTATTGATTGTTGATCTCAGGTCCTGAGCTGCTGGTGTTCTGTTCAGGAAGTTGTCGCCTGTGCCAATGAGTTCGAGAGTTTTTCCCACTTTTTCTTCTAGTAGATTTAGTGTGACTGGCCTTATGTTAAGGTCTTTCATGCACTTGGACTTAAGTTTTGTACAAGGTGATAAGCATGGATCTAATTTGATTCTTTTACAAGTGGACATCCAGTTGGATCAGCACCATTCTTTGAAGATGCTGTCCTTCTTCCATTGTGCCGTTCTGGCTTCTTTGTCAAAAATTAGGTGGCCATAAGTGTGTGGGTCTATTTCTGGATCTTCAATTCGATTCCATTGATCTACTGGTCTGTTTCTATACCAATACCATGCTGTTTTTACAAATATTGCTCTGGAGTACAGCTTGAAATCTGGGATGGTGATACCTCCAGATGTTTTTTTATTATACAGGATTGATTTAGCTATTCTGGGCTTTTTGTTGTTCCATATGAAATCAAGAATAGCTCTTTCCAAGTCGATAAAAAATTGTGTTGGTATTTTGATAGGAATTGCATTGAATCGATATATTGCTTTTGGTAGGATGGCCATTTTTATTATGGTGATCCTACCTATCCATGAGCATGGGAGATCTTTCCATCTTCTAAAGGCCTCTTCCATTTCTTTCTTCAAGGGCTTGAAGTTCTTGTTGTACAGGTCCTTTACTTGCTTGGTTAGAGTTACCCCCAGGTATTTCATGTTATTTGTGGCTATTTTGAAGGGGGTTGTTTCCCTTATTTCTTTCTCAGCCCATTTGTTTGTTGTATAAAGAAGGACTTCTGATTTTTTAAATTAATTTTGTATCCAGCCACTTTGCTGAAGGTGTTTATCAGCTGTAAGAGTCCTCTGGTGGAATTTTTGGGGTCGCTTATGTATACTATCATATCATCTTCAAATAGGGATAATTTGACTTCTTTCTTTCCGATGTTTATCCCCTGGATGTCCTTTAGTTGTCTTATTGCTCTAGCAAGAACTTCAAGTACTATATTGAAGAGATATGGTGAAAGTGGACATCCTTGTCTTGTCCCTGAGTTCAGAGGAAATGCTTCAAGTTTCTCTCCATTTAATTTGATGTTGGCCACTGGCCTGCTGTATATTGCCTTTATTATCTCTAGGTATGGTCCTTGTATGCCCGTTCTCTCCAGAACTTTTAGCATGAAGGGGTGTTGGATTTTGTCAAATGCTTTTTCTGCATCTAGCGAGATCATCATGTGGTTTTCTTCTTTCATCTTGTTTATATGGTGAATGACGTTGATAGACTTTCGTATGTTGAACCCTCCCTGCATTCCTGGGATGAAGCCTACTTGATCATGATGTATGATACTTTTGATGTGTTCTTGAATTCCGTTTGCTAGTATTTTATTAAGTATTTTTGCATCTATGTTCATGATGGAAATTTTTCTGAAGTTCTATTTCTTTGTTGGGTCTTTGTGTGGTTTAGGAATCAGGGTGACTGTGGCCTCATAGAATGAGTTTGGCAATGTTCTTTCAGATTCTATTTTGTGAAAGAGTTTGAAAAGTATTGGTGTTAGCTCCTCTTTGAAGGTCCAGTAGAATTCTGTGCTAAAGCCATCTGACACTGGGCTTTTTTTGGTTGGGAGATTTTTAATGACTGTTTCTATTTCCTTAGGGGTTATAGGGCTGTTTAATCTGTTTATCTGATCTTGATTTAGCTTCAGTAGGTGGAATCTATCAAGAAAATTGTCCACTTCACTTAAGTTTTCAAATTTGATGGAGTATAGATTTTTAAAGTAGGATCCAAATATTCTCTGGATTTCCTCAATGTCAGTTGTTATTTCTCCCTTTTCATTTCTGATTTTGTTGATTTGTGTTTTCTCCCTCTGTCTTTTAGATAATTTGGCTAAGGGTCTGTCTTTTTTGTTGACTTTCTCGAAGAAACAACTCTTGGTTTCATTGATTCTTTGTATAGTTCTTTTTGTTTCTAAGTTGTTGATTTCAGCCCTAAGTTTGATAATCTCCTGCCTTCTGCTCCTCTTGGGAGTGTTTGCTTTTTTTTTTTTTTTTTT
>CAJQZJ010029610.1:50582-71318 GCA_907164525.1 Lophiomys imhausi | reverse complement strand
TGGGGGATCTTTCCATCTTCTGATGGCTTCTTCAATTTCTTTCTTCAGGGGGCTGAAGTTCTTGTTGTACAGGTCCTTTACTTGCTTGGTTAGAGTTACCCCCAGGTATTTCATGTTATTTGTGGCTATTTTGAAGGGGGTTGTTTCCCTTATTTCTTTCTCAGCCCATTTGTTTGTTGTATAAAGAAGGACTTCTGATTTTTTAAATTAATTTTGTATCCAGCCACTTTGCTGAAGGTGTTTATCAGCTGTAAGAGTCCTCTGGTGGAATTTTTGGGGTCGCTTATGTATACTATCATATCATCTTCAAATAGGGATAATTTGACTTCTTTCTTTCCGATGTTTATCCCCTGGATGTCCTTTAGTTGTCTTATTGCTCTAGCAAGAACTTCAAGTACTATATTGAAGAGATATGGTGAAAGTGGACATCCTTGTCTTGTCCCTGAGTTCAGAGGAAATGCTTCAAGTTTCTCTCCATTTAATTTGATGTTGGCCACTGGCCTGCTGTATATTGCCTTTATTATCTCTAGGTATGGTCCTTGTATGCCCGTTCTCTCCAGAACTTTTAGCATGAAGGGGTGTTGGATTTTGTCAAATGCTTTTTCTGCATCTAGCGAGATCATCATGTGGTTTTCTTCTTTCATCTTGTTTATATGGTGAATGACGTTGATAGACTTTCGTATGTTGAACCCTCCCTGCATTCCTGGGATGAAGCCTACTTGATCATGATGTATGATACTTTTGATGTGTTCTTGAATTCCGTTTGCTAGTATTTTATTAAGTATTTTTGCATCTATGTTCATGATGGAAATTTTTCTGAAGTTCTATTTCTTTGTTGGGTCTTTGTGTGGTTTAGGAATCAGGGTGACTGTGGCCTCATAGAATGAGTTTGGCAATGTTCTTTCAGATTCTATTTTGTGAAAGAGTTTGAAAAGTATTGGTGTTAGCTCCTCTTTGAAGGTCCAGTAGAATTCTGTGCTAAAGCCATCTGACACTGGGCTTTTTTTGGTTGGGAGATTTTTAATGACTGTTTCTATTTCCTTAGGGGTTATAGGGCTGTTTAATCTGTTTATCTGATCTTGATTTAGCTTCAGTAGGTGGAATCTATCAAGAAAATTGTCCACTTCACTTAAGTTTTCAAATTTGATGGAGTATAGATTTTTAAAGTAGGATCCAAATATTCTCTGGATTTCCTCAATGTCAGTTGTTATTTCTCCCTTTTCATTTCTGATTTTGTTGATTTGTGTTTTCTCCCTCTGTCTTTTAGATAATTTGGCTAAGGGTCTGTCTTTTTTGTTGACTTTCTCGAAGAAACAACTCTTGGTTTCATTGATTCTTTGTATAGTTCTTTTTGTTTCTAAGTTGTTGATTTCAGCCCTAAGTTTGATAATCTCCTGCCTTCTGCTCCTCTTGGGAGTGTTTGCTTTTTTTTTTTTTTTTTGCAGTTCACCCAGTTTAGCTATTAATTTGCTAATATGAGCTGTCACAATTTTCTTTTTGAAGGCACTTAGTGCTATCAACTTTCCTCGTAGCACAGCTTTCATTGTGTCCCATAGGTTTGGGTATGTTGTGTCTTCATGTTCGTTGGATTTTAAGAAGTCTTTGATTTCCTTCTTTATTTCTTCCCTGACCCAGTGGTCCTCTAGTAAAGAGTTGTTAGATTTCCATGTGAGTGTATACTTTCTGTTGATTCTTTTGCTATTGTAGTCCAGCTTTATTCCATGGTGGTCTGATAAGATACAAGGGGTTATTTCAATTTTCTTGTATCTGTTGAGGTTATCTTTGTGTCCAACTATATGGTCGATTTTGGAGAAGGTAACATGAGGTGCTGAGAAGAAGGTATATTCTTTTGTGTTTGTGTGAAACGTTCTGTAGATTTCTGTTAGGACCATTTGGTTCATGATCTCTGTTAGAGTCATTATTTCTCTGTTTGGCTTCTGTCTTGATGATCTGTCCATAGTTGTGAGTGGGGTGTTGAAGTCTCCCACTATTAAAGTGTTTGGATCGATGTGCGATTTAAGTTTTAGAAGTGTTTCTTTTATAAATGTAGGTGTCTTTGTATTTGGGGCATAGATGTTCAATATTGAGATGACCTCTTGGTGGATATTTCCTTTAATGAGTATGAAATGCCCTTCTCTGTCTCTTTTTATTAACTTCAATTAGAAGTCTATTTTGTTTGATATTAGGGTGGGTACTCCAGCTTGTTTCCTGGGTCCATTTGCTTGGAAAACCTTTTCCCAGCCCTTTACTCTGAGATAGTGTTTATCTTCACTAGTGAGATGTGTTTCTTGTATGCAGCAAAAAGATGGTTCTTGTTTATGGATACAGTCTGTAAGTCTTTGCCTTTTTATTGGCATGTTGAGTCCATTGATGTTGATGGATATTAGTGACCAGGTGTTGTTATTTCCCATTATTTTGTTATAGCTGGTCGTCTTGTGTTTCTTTTTGTTTAGTTGCTCTGGAGGTTTCTATTTCCTCTGTTTATTTGGGTGTAGTTATCTTCTCTATGTTGGAATTTTCCTTCTAGGATCTTATTTAGGGCTGGGTTTGTGGGGATATATTGTTTGAATTTGATTTTGTCATGGAATATCTTGTTTTCTCCATCTATGTTGATAGAGAGTTTTGCTGGGTATAGTAGTCTGGCTGGGCACCTATGTTCTCTCAGGGATTGTAGGACATCTGTCCAGGCCCTTCTAGCTTTTAAAGTTTCTGAGGAGAAGTCAGGTGTGATTCTGATGGGTCTGCCATTGTATGTGACTTGGCCTTTTTCTCTTACAGCTTTTAATATCCTTTCTTTGTTCTCTACATTTTGAGTTTCAATTATTATGTGGCGAGAGGAGTTTCTTTTCTGATCTAATCTGTTTGGTGTTCTGTAAGCCTCTTGGATTTTTACTGGCGTCTCTTTCTTTAGGTTTGGGAAGTTTTCTTCTATGATTTTGTTGAAGATATTTCCTGGACCATGGAGTTGGGAGTCTTCTCTTTCTTCTATGCCTATAATTCTTAGGTTCCGTCTTTTCATTGAGTCCTTGATTTCTTGGATATTGTGCGTGAGAGATTTTTTAGTTTTCTCATTTTCTTTGGATGTTGTATTGATTTCTTCCATCGAATCTTCCATGCCTGAGATCCTGTCTTCCATCTCTTGAATCCTATTTTTGGTACTCAAATCCATAGTTCCTGTTCTCTTCACTTGATTCTCCATTTCCATTTTTAACTCTGACTTTGTTTTCTTTATTGTTTCCATTTCCATTTTCATTTCTTGAGTGATGTTATTTGTTTTGTACATTTCCTGCTCCAGTTTGCTTGTCTTTGCCTGGAAGTCTTCCATTGCCCTCTCTTTTTCTTGCTCAAGTTGACTCACCTTGTTCTGAAGTTCTCTAATGGTGTTTTCCATCGCTTTCGTATGTGCAATTGTAGCTTCTTTGAATTTCTTCATAGATTTAAGTTCTTCTTGAAGGGACTCTATCACTTTCCATAATGTAGAATTGTCATCTTTTTCATGTGTTTCAGCTGTGGTGAGGTGGTTCGGGCTGGATGGAATAGCGTTTCTTTCTTTTGTAGGAGTCATTTCGCTGTTTTTTTTTTCTTTTTTTTGGTCTGGGGCCTTTGGCCATGTGGAATTTTTTATCTGTCTTCTGGACTTGGGTCCAAAGGGGGCGCTTTGGTGTAGGAGTCAAGTTGCCTTTCCACCCCTATATGGTGAGACCTTCAGCCCCGCCTCCTAGGTGGAGACCTAACTAATCCATGGGGTGGAGCTGTGTGCATGTAAGCTCTGGTTCCCAGCCGGAAGGGCCAGTACTAGTACAAAAAGTCCAATATACAACAGTTTCAAATACCTCGCAGTTTGCCAGGGGTTGGTTCCTGTGGTGGGTCAATTTGCCCTTCACCCCCAATAGCCTTGCCGCTCCCATGGCCTGAAAACTTGCCAGTGATGTCACAGCAGTGGGTTGCAATCTGCAGTCTGAAGGCACTTTGCAGCCAAGCTGGGCTCACTTCCAAGGGTCGCAATCTTTCGCCAGATAGCTGGTTCGTCTGTCCAAGACCTGGGGGTGCTCAGCAGGGTGGGGATTATCTCTGCGTGGGATCTGAATCTGCCTGCTGGGTATTAGATTGGAACTTACCCAGCGTCTCTCCTGGTGGGGGATGGGGGAATCCTGATTCCCAGGTCCAGCGGCTTCCTTGTGTGTCTGAGAGTGGGAAGGAATGTCCTGCCCTCAGTGGTCCCTGGATAGTTGGGTGAGATCTAGAGTGGGTCGAGCTGTTTGTACAGCATCCTGCAACACTCGCAGCCTTGTGACTCTTAACCCCAAAATCAAAATACGTCTGTGCAGGCCGCCGCCATCTTGGATCCTTCCTATGTTAATTACATTTTTTAAAAAAGCAAAGTATGACTATGGTAATCCCAAAGATGAGAGGAGAAAGACTGCTGACCCAAAACATCATGCCCAAATTAGTTAAAGCAAGTTTTTTTTATTCATGTGCACAGGCTGCCTCCCCCTAATGTGGGGTTCAACAGGTCAGCCTTGTACAGGGGTAAGATAATATTTTTATAGCTCATGGGCAGGGAGTTTACGAATGGATGATTTGGCAGGCAAATAGGTGGGGTTACAGAAGTATAACATAGCAAAGTGGTTATAACAAGGTTGTCATAACAGGTGGTTATAATAACCTTTTGAAACAAATGTAGGCTTGCAAGATGGTTATAACTCTTTGAAACAAAGACATGGTTATTGTTTCCTGGAAGAGGAAACATTTTGTAGTCCAGAACAATTTGTAGTTAAGGTTACAGGTGGGCAATATTCCAATCCTTGAGAAATAGAAGTTTAATCATACACATGAATGAGCCTCTTTTATCTCTACTTTAAGATGGCTTTCAACCCTAAGATCGAGGTAGGCTGGTTCATCAACTACTTTTAAGCTTTCAGCTTATCGTTCTTGATTTTGTCTGAGCTTTCTAGAATGTTGGGAGGTGATCAGGTTGCATAGATAGACAGACAGACAGACAGATAGATAGGGAAAAAATGCTAGGAGATCCAGATAGCCATAGTGGAGATCTACTTACCATTCCTACTCTTTGGAGGCTAGAGGGAAAATAAGTCTTGCTAGGGTACAATAAGTTCTAGGGCCATGGTAAACACGGATAGCCAGGAGGAGCTGTCAATATTCAGGGGAATAAAAGCAACAGGTTAAACTTAATTGTTACTGCCAAAATTGCAGTATAAGTCACTTAAAGAGCCTATACAAAAAGTGACAAAATGCACCTCTGAAGTCCTTCCAAACAAGAAAGTATTCTCTTTACCAGTGTCTGTCAAGGATTCACATTAGTGAAAATTAAATAAAACAATTTAAAATAATGTCAGAGAGTTAATCTAAAACAACATACCTCTTCACTAGTCCATTAAAAATTATGCTTCTACAGTATTTCATCTTCTTTTAGAAGGGTGGTAATGGTAACTTTCTTTTATTTTTTCATTAGACTTCTAATTATTAGACACATAAGATGCATAAGAACTTTCATTATTTACTTTCACAAGTCAACTCAGTGATTTTAATGGGAAAGAGCCAAACATACTATGGCCTTTTTATTACAGACCATTTAGCAAACATAAGACATTTAGCCAAATACTAGCCTTCTACTGTCACATACTTCTTTATATACAGTATTTGAAAATTCTAAGGAAAACACCTCTGCTCTCAAATGTGACTTGCACACTACAAAGACCAGAAATAGCTAAGATAAATAAATGAAATGTATTAAGTTTTATTTGACTAAAGAATAGATTCAATCAAAGCATAAAAAGAGGATAAGAATGGTGTTGTTGGATAGTAGTTGATTGCATGATTCTATTTTAAAATAGGTTTCCCAGATAAGTCTTCATTGAAAAGATTACATGAAGATATGAAAGGTATAAGATTATGAGCATTGGAAATGTCTAGTCAAAAGTACAAAGAATGAAAAAATAATAAGTGTGAATGTCTAAGGGATAAAACATAGTAGGTGTATTTTATGAATTCTAATAAGCCAGATATAAAGACTGAAGAGCTAACAAAGCCCAAATCAACACTAATAAAATTAAAATATTTCTTTTATCATCAGATGAAGTAACCCCAATACATGCATTTTTTTCTCAAAAAGAAAGTAGGTAAGGAATTTTTTATAGCTATTATGACAGATGCTTGCAAGGTAAGCTGAATATGCAGTTCTCAGTATTATGAGACACCAAATATGTGAATTTGTTTATTATTTTGAAGTAATGTAAGGTAGAAGGGGAATTCAGTAAAATATTTTGTCTGATGGAAAAGAGTATAATTTTTGTACTTCAATGATGTTTTTTTGTAAAGACAGGAGATAAAATCTAATTCCTCTTTCCTTCATTTTTTTCTTTTTTCCCTTTCTGTAATTTTGAAACACTGATCTTTCTGAACATTCACTACTCTGAATTTAGTTCACAACACTGTTTCTTTAGGAGTTTAAGCAAGATCCTCTTTCTGAAAGATGAATATAAAACTAGAAGAGAATGTGTTATAATTAAAATAAAATGCATTATTTTTTACTTTGAAAGTTCTGCATAGTTGTCATTAATAATTTAGAGCAGAAAAATCACAGGAGGAAAGAGACAAATGCTAACCAGATAACCATTTTCTGCTTTATACTTCATGCAGCCTTTCTCTAAGATACTCCTCAGATATGAAACTTAGGATGCTCAAGTGTCTTATATAGAATGATATTGTATTTGCATAGAACCTACACACATTCTTCTTTATATCTAGTAATTTATAAATTACTTTTAATATCTGCTACAGTGTAAAAATGGAAATAGTTTCTTATAGAATAAATTTAGATGAGATTGTGTATGTCTGTGTAGTAATTTGAGTAAAAAAAAAAAAATAACCCCCATAGGCTCAGGCATTTTGAACACTTGATTCCCCATTTGGTAGTTTTGTTTCGGGAGGTTATGGAAGGTATAGACTTGTTATAGGAAGGAGTCTATAGCATCATTCCACTTCCACTTTGCTCTTCCCGCTTCATGTTTACAACTGAAAATGTGACCTTTCAGCTTCCTCTTCCTGCAGCCATGTCTTCTGCTTGCTGAAATGCTTCCTCTATCCTGATGTACTCTTATCTTTCTGGAACCACAAGCCAAAATAAAGTTGGTTTGGTCATGATTCTATCACAGCAACTGTATTAGTTCCTTTTCTGATGCTGGGATAAAGCAGCATGACAAAAGGCAACTTAAGGAAAAAACTTTGTTTTCTCTTACAAGGTTTCAGAGAGAAGAATCCATGGTGGTAGAGTGGTTGCATGGCACCAGGAAGAGGACACTGAAAGCTCATATCTTGGATTATGAGCATCAAGCAGAGTTCAAACTGGAAACATCAGGAAGATTTTAACTCTCAAAGTAGGCCCCAGTGATGTACTTTCTCCAGTATGATTGTACCACTTGAACCTCCTCAAACAGCACTGCCAACTGCCAATCAAGTGTTCAAATGTCCAAAACAGGGTGACATCTTTCATTGAACCCACTAAGCAGCAGAAGAATAGTTAATACAGCTGGTAAGCCCAGGTGCTTGGGAGATCAACTTTGGAATATGCCAAATTTAAATGCCAGGTTGGGTTACAGAATAAAAATCTGTCCCAAAACAAGTGAAAATGGACTGGACATGTTAGCATACTATTGAATGCTTGCTAAACCTTAGCAAGACCCTAGATTCACTTCAATTTAAAAATTAAAGAGGGATTCGAAGAGATAGCTTAGCAGTTGAAAGCACGTAGTGCTCTTGCAAACAACAACAACAAACAAACAAAACCAACAACAAAATAACCAGAGTATGATTCCAAGCTCCCACATGAGGTTACTCACTACTTGTAATTCCAGCTCCAGGGGATCTGATGCCCTCTTCTGACCACCACGAGTACTGCAAAAATGTGTACAAACCTCCACATAGATGCCCACTCACAACATACTTAAACATAAAATCTTTTAAAAAATAATTAAAATTTAAAAAAATAAAAATAAAATAATGAAAAAATATGAAACACAAGCATCCGAGAATATATTATGTGGCATAACCTATACTCAAAAAGTATGTATATTTAGGTTTTAAATTTTGTATATGTGCATATATGTGGTTGTGCGAATATAGGGCTTAAAACTAGAAAGAGGTTTTAGTGAAGATGGGTAGAAAGGGTAATGCATGGTAATTCATGTGATTTGAAAATGGAATAAGGAATATTGGAGATAAAACGATATAAGCAGTGGGGCAGGGGAATTAGAAAAAGAAGTAGGGGAGAGGGAACACAAAGTTTGAATGAAAAATGCTACAATGAAAATGATTCCTATGCTAACTAGAAAACAAATAGAAGCTGAAGAGGGCTTTAGCAGTTAAGAGAGCTTCCTTGTCTTGCAGAGGACTAAAATTTGGTTCTCTGTAACCACATGGCAGGTCACAACTATCTTTAACTCCAGTTGAACACCCTCATTTTGCCTCTGAGAACACCTGCATGTATGTGTACACAAATGAATATGCACATAAAAAGTAAAAGCTTTAAAAATGTAAAACAAACAGAAAGAGAAAAGAAGTAAGAAATAGTCTATGTATATCCAGTACAAACACAGTGGTTTGTTTGTTTGTTTGTTTGTTGGCTGGTTTTTTCAAATATTTTTAACTACAACAAATTGAATCCAGAGATGCAGAACCTGAGGATGAGAAATGTGCAGATGCAGAAGGCCTGATTTTTTAAGAAGCTAAAAAATATTTAGGATATGTGTGTATATCTATCTATCTATCTATCTATCTATCTATCTCTGTGTGTTCAGATATTTGTATATATGTGTATATGTTTGTATGCATGCATCAGTACAAAAGAATGCTTTCAGATGAATTAGTTTTTATAGACTAAATAATAATCTAAATGTTATTTAGATTAAGCATTTGAAGCACTAAATATACAATATATAAAGTTTAAGTTTTCTATAAAACTGGAGAGTACAAATTATGTACTTTTTATGTATCATCAGAGTAGAGTAATATTCAAGATGAAGGATAGTTTAGTATATTCTCATTTGTAATGAACATGAATCAGTGCATAATGAATGTTTTAATTCTAAATATCTTTAAATGTATAATGCTATAACATATGTATTTTTCTATTTGTTTTAATGTGCCATTCAGTCCTGTCAGAATATTTTCAATCAAATGTACCAAGGTCAAATGCACTCTAGAGACATTTCTTAACGGAATTTTTAGGCAGGTCTTTGCTATTGTACAGTACACTAAAAAAAGTGATGACTAATACATTTAAAATATATATTATACAATTTCAGAAAGATATGGGTATGCATGGGATACCTACTAAATGCTAAATAGTGTCTGCATTGTTCTGTCTAAAGAAAGATGGTAATATGTTTTGCTGCATTTTTTCCTGAGACATGATACAAATAAATCATGGAGTTGAACCTAATTCTTTCAAGAATTACAATAATACATTTAAAAATATTTTTAAAAAACAATTCAATCTCTTGGCATGAAAAAACCCCTTGCTTCAACTGCAGACAGACTGCTGTCCAAAAAGGACAAAATTTGGTAGCAGGGGAGTCGACAGCCTAGCTCTGCCAAGACAGGGTAGGTAAGTCCTTCATAATCCCTGCTCTACAATCAATGTCTTTCAGAGAAACAGGACCAAAAGGCTGAAGATTGATGCTGTAACGTATGGAGAGAAAACAGGAACTGTCCAGGCAGCCACTGATATGTCATTTCTTAGTTTTGGATGATGCAGCCCCTGCACTTCCTACATAATCAGATATATTTATCCCTCTCAGGTCTCTGAGGTGATTGAAGAATAGATAGCTAGAGTCTCATAGTTAAATTTTGAGTTGTTTAGGAATCAAGAGGGTGTTCTGGATCTAAGAAGATGTTTTTAATAGTGATGCAAGTTAGTATGAAAGCTGAGTCAGATATAGAACTTTAAACTCATGGAGATGGTTAGATGGTAGAATATTAAAGTCAGGGGCCAAATATGTATGAACTGGACATTGGGAATGTATGCTGGGCCATTTAACTCTCATAGATGTGGCGTATTTATTTCTGTTGTTTTGTATAGTATTTACTGTTATAAGAGAAGGAACCATTTGTTGGACTGAAAGGGGAAGCTGTTGGGGGGAAGAGGGTGGAAGGGTGGGACAGGAAGGGGGAGTAGGAAAGGGATTGTGACTGAGATGTAACTTGAAGAAATAAAAAAGTAAAGTATATAAAAAAACAATTCAAACAGAGAAAAATACATAAAATATCTTGACTTGATTGTAGTATTTTTATTACCAATTTGTATACATTAATATTAATAAATGATGTCATAGTAATGGAGACACCCAAAGTTATGAATGTGCTATTAAATTTAAGAGGATTTTGTTTTGGGTAATTGAAAATCGTAAAATAGATTAACCAAGATGACAACTATTTTCTAAAGTAGTGGTGTACTGAGACATTTTACAATTATTATAACAAATCTAGTTTTGTTTATCATAATTAAATTTGATGTAAAACACAATTATTTCCTGTAGGGAGTTAGTAAATATCTAGGGGTTTCTGATATAGTCTCTTAAATCGGGGCATGAAGATCAACTTGGCTGTGACCAATTAGCTTATCAGCTTGTGGACTAAAAACAGGAAACAGGAAAGACTTAATGGACTAAAAAACAAGGTTGAAGCCAGGAAAAACAGGAAAGACTTAATGGACTAGAAACAAAGTATTTGACCTGGCATTGTTTTCAGCTGGTAAGTGGGCGGAGCCCAAATTAAGCTGAAACAGGTGGAACAAAGAGAGATCCTATTTAAGGACAGTGGATGGAGTCAAGGGCCCCTCATGCTAAAGAGCTTCAATGCTAGAGAGTCCTGATGGAGAAAGTGCTGGTGAATTGATGGCCAGATCTCCCTGAGGCAGAAAGAAGCTGGTGAACAGAGAAAGCCTCCCCAAGACAGCAAAAGGCCAAGGACTAAACCCTGTGGCTCAGCTTTTGCCTAGAGGGGTTTGACCTGTGGGAACAGTGACCTAAACGAAACTGTGGCTGGCTTTAAAGACTGAGGCAGAGCCGTAAAGTTGCTGATACAGAGGAAATAAGGAGAGAAGAAAACCTCAAGCCTTATTTAAGGTGAGATTGCCATAGCCAATTTACCCTGACGGATCTACATCTGAGATATTCCAGAAGAAAAAAGACTGCTAAGTGTGTTAAAGGGTCTACCCCAGAGACTGTGTTCCTGATGACTGAGGACCTGCCCCAGAGACTGTATCCTTCTAAAAGGTCAGGAAAAAGGTTGTAATAGTTATCAATCGGTTTAGTGGCTAGGTCAAAGGGGTTGTAGGTTTAGTAGTTACGTATTTGTATTTGTTATAAGTAAATATAGTTGTCAATAAATATTGTGTAATTTTAAAAAGTTCGGTTACAATTTCCCTTACAAAATACTTCTGTCCTCAATAAAAATCCTCAAAAAATTTTATTATGTTTTTATTGTGTTTGTTATTAATTTATCCATTGCTTCTTTCTGTAGAGGAATTTTAATCCAGTAATATGGTTGCTCTGGCAATGAATCACATTCAAAGACCTTTTAGGTCCATGTGATCTGGCTGAAATGCAGACATGCTCTGGATTACAGTATGATATGGCAGGAGTACTGACATGCCCTTAGTACACACCTTTAATCCCAAACAATGAAGGTAGGGTAAGTTTATAGAAGGAAGCAGCCATGTTTTAAAGTGACATCTAATTGACAGGCAGACAAAGTAACAAATCAGAGAAAGATTTGACAAAATGGGTCAGAGATAGGATATTTCCAACTCTTAAAAGAACAAACAGGAAAGAGCAGTTCAGAGAGAGAGAGAAATTAGGGTTTTGTTTGTTTGTGTGTTTGTTTGTCAAGGACAGTTTTTTATTTTAATTAATTAATTTATTTATTCATTTTTACATCCAATTTACAGCCCTCTCCAAGCAAACTGTTCATTATTGGCAAGAAAACATGGATGATGAAACTTTAATGGCTAGGAACCAATGAATTTTTGGAACCAACCAATTTTTCAGTTAATAATATATGAAAAATCAGATATTCCACTTAATGTTTTGTAAGTTCTGTCTGGAGAATTCTGAGTTTATACTTTTTAAAGAAACAATCATTCCAAAATAATAAATCTGTTTATTACCAGCATAAACACAATCCAAACATTCTGTGATATAATAATTTCAATAATAAATATTACTACTTTCTCATTATATAAATCAGTTATTCTGAAGTGAATAGTACAACATTGGACACTGTTAAATGATGGCATGATTCAGTTACTAAAGGAGACTCATAATATATTTGAAATAAATTGCCTTTATAAAATCAAACACTATGTACAGTGCATATATGTCAATAAAAATGAGAAGTGTAGAAATATCATTAAGAAAAAGACTTATGATGAGATGACTAGTACCTAAACTTACAAATCTATTGTTCCTTGCATTAAAATGCAGCAATAGCCCATGTGTAGTAGTTCACACTTTTAACCCCAGCACATGGGAGGTAGAAGCAGGCAGATCTCTGTGAATT
This sequence comes from Lophiomys imhausi, assembly GCA_907164525.1. Taxonomy (NCBI): domain Eukaryota; kingdom Metazoa; phylum Chordata; class Mammalia; order Rodentia; family Muridae; genus Lophiomys; species Lophiomys imhausi. Next base: position 58,739 of record CAJQZJ010029610.1, on the reverse strand, counting down.
TGAGACTAGCTTAGTCTACATAGTGAGTTCCCTGACAGCCAGTTTTGCATAGTGAGACCCCATTTTGGAAAAAAAAAAACAAACAAAAAAAGCAACAATGAGAGAACAGCAAAGTCCTCCTTTGCAAAGATCCCACCAGAATGGACCTTTGTTTCAGATCAAGAACACAATTTTTTCTCACACAATAACTACATTTTGTATGTATAAAATATCACAGGACCAGGAAGCATGAGATGAACTCTCAGTCAGGATTTCTTCAAAACAAACTGATATTTATATAGACATGTAAGCATATTCCTGTTGCATACAAAGTCACATTGTAAAGCCACCAAAGTGCCTCACCATGATCAGATACAAGATATTAATCTTATTTATCAATAAGTAAAGGTAATATGTAAATAATCCCAGAATTCCTTAAGAGCTTGAGTCACATAACAAGACTAACAGTACAATTTCGATTTCAACCAAGGTAAATGAGATGCAGATACGTTTTCAGCAGAAAAACTCAGAACATTTCAGATATTGGTTTTGAAATTATATTGGAATGTAGCTCTGCTCATCCTGGTACTCACTAGGTAGCCTCGGTTAGCATCAAACTCATGATAATTCTTTTGTCTCAGTCTCCCAGAATGGAGAGGTTATGGGCCTGTACCACCATGTTCAATGAAAATTTCAGATATTTAGGAAATAACTTATTTCACAAAACCAAATAATAAGACTTATTTCTTATAACTCAAAAAAGGCACAAATTATTAGTATTTAAAATATATGAGGCAGTTGCACATTAAAAATACAAAACTATAATATATAGTTATAACTTTAGGTGGGATTGTTTTAGACCGTACCCTAAGGATTGTTTCTTGATCATGCTCCAGCCATGATTTTAGGCCTTACAGTATTGTCTATTGCACATGACATCTTGGAAAATAAACAAGGTTTTCCCCACTGTTTGGCCTAGTGCTACCTTGGTGAACTTTTGCCTTTGTTTCTGAGTTCTCTCCTTAAATCATGTCTCCATTAAGGCACCAGAACAAACATCAGCTATTGTCAATTTACTCCAGTAAACTCAGCAAAATGGACACTCAAAAAAAATACAAAACTATATAATGCTTTGTAAGGATTAAACATAAAATATTATACATATATCCACATAAAAATTAACTAGCAATTCAGCAGTTGCATAAACAAACAAACAAAACCTCACAATACTAATAGATAACTATCTAAAAAAATCTTTTAGAAAAGTTTCAGCAAGAAATTGAGAATTCTGGCTCCTCTGTTAAGAGTACTATCTGCTCTTCCAGAGGATCCGGGTTCAATTTCCAACACTCACTTGTTGACTAACAACCATCTGAAACTCCAGTTCCCAGGGGTTTGGCACCTTTTTATCTTTTTGCATCAACAGGCCTTGGGTTATTATAATGATGATGATTATCCAGGTTTGCTTGATGAATCATGTGTATAATCCCAGAACTCAAGGGGCTTAAACTGGAAGGTTGACATCAATTTGAGATCAGTCTAGCTTGGTAGTGTATTCCGGGCCGGATTTTTACTACAGAGTAAGGCCTTGTCTTGTGAACAACAATAAAAATATTAACTGTTTGTGTAACAAGATAAACAAGAGAATCAGGATACAGAACATCAAGTAAACATTTGAATATTTGAATGATTATTTAATATGACGTCATGAAAATTTAGAAACAAAAACTTGTCTTTATAAAAGGGCAGATCATATATATATATATATATTATCAGCCTTATATATATAATCTTCATTGAAGTACTGATTATAGGTTGAAATGAGTAAATATGTATTCATATGAGTTAGAATTGTAATATTAATTCCTGAAGAGTTTATATTCTACTAACACTATTTAACTGCGGGCCCTGCACTTCCTATATAATCAGATATATTTATCCCTCTCAGGTCTCTGAGGTGGTTGAAGAATAGATAGATAGAGTCTCATAGTTAAATTTTGAGTTGTTTAGGGATCAAGAGGGTGTTCTGGATCTAAGATGTTTTTAAAATTGTCATGCAAGTTAGTATAAAAGCTGAGTTAGATATAGAACTTTAAACTCATGGAGATGGTTAGATAGTAGAATGTTAAAGTCAGGTGCCAAACACATATGGACTGGACATTGGGAATGTATGTTAAGCCATATAACTCTCATAATTGTGGCCTATTTATTTCTGTTGTTTTCTATTGTATTTATCGTTATAAGAGAAAGAACCATTTGTTGGACTGAAAGGGGGAGCTGTTGTGGGGGAAAAGATATACCTTAAACTAAAAAAAAAAGGGTAGAGGATGGGGGGATTGAGGGGAAAGAGGGTGGAAGGGTGGGACAGGAGGGGGTAGTAGGGAGGGGATTGTGATTGAGATGTAACTTGAATAAATAAAAATAAATTATAAAAAATAAAAATAAAAAGATAAATATCACTTGCCTAGCATGTATGAAACTCTGAGTCCATTTCAAAGACTGCAAATAGAAAATCAAATTTCAGAGAGTTACATAGTGTTTCATCACTTATATAAAGCTGAAAATTCTGGGAATAATAAACTATGTTATTGATGGATCCCTATAAATTTAATAGAATGGAAAACTAAACAGCACCTTCTGGATAGTGTGCTTCTCCAGAGAAAAGTCTCAGTGAAATGATTTATGTCTTCAAAAACTAGAATTTGTAAATGTGGCAAAGTGTTAACTTAGTGCCTTGGAAAATTCAATGTATGACTTCTAAAATTTGGATTATAGTTGATACAAGTGATGGTCTTTCATTTGAAAAAAACATCAAGCAAAATGTACACAACCCTAGGCATAAAGCTGGTAAAAAAAAAAAAAATGTCTTAAGCTGCCAGCCAGTCTAGAGTGATTTGGATTGTTCAAGCTGCAAGACTCTTTAACGATATTTACAAACACTCAATAGCAGAAAATAATAAATATTAGCAACCTTCTTCCATTTCCACAGTGAAATGTTGAAAACATGTCACTTAAGTACAATTATTCTTTATTTTATAGATTGCCTGATTTATTTTTTTTAGGTGGGTGAGTTAGAAAAATAAGATAAATTTAAATGATAGCCAGGCTTCCTGGCCTATAATTCCAACATTTAGGAGGTTGACACAGAAGGAGCATGGCTTTAAGCCTAGTCTGGCCTGTGTCATGTGTCGTGATCCTCTAACTCAAAATATGTATTATGGTAGATATGATGAAGATGAAGGAGCAAGGCTGGACAAGAATAAGAGAACCAATTGTTTTGTAGTAGCTTGTAATCATAATGAAAGGGACATTTAATCATAAATTGATACTATTCTTATCATTAAATGTAATCAAATATCTATTAATTACCTAAAGATGACCATAAACATAAAATTTTATCCTGTGCATAACATTCTCCCAAGAGTTGACTTTAAATGTCAGTGGAAAGAATAAACATTTTAAAACAGGGTCTTAGCTGGGTGTGGTGGCTCACACCTTTAATTCCAGAACTTGGGAGGCAGAGTCACATGGATCTCTCTGGGTTTGAGGCCAGCCTGGTCTACAAAGTGAGTTCCAGGACAGCCACGGTTACACAGAAAAGCTCTGTCTAGAAACAACAGCAAAAAAACCAAAGTAATAAAATAACAGGGTCTTTTGATTATACTGTTATTGCATGTGCAACGAACCTAGAGTACAAAGGAACATGTATTTTTCCTTATAATAGTTACAATACAGACCATAATCTACCCCCTTGGTGATTCAAAAACATTGTTATAATAAATTAGAAGCAGAATCAATTTGGTGATCCAAACTAGTGTCAACTACTTAACAGCTTTGAAATCACTAGTCTATTTACAGTTTTTTCAAATATTTTGCATTCCTTACCAGTTAGTACACATTCAAAACATGTACATTCATTTTGACATGTAAAGACATAAAATGCCATATTATAAATATGACAAAGGATGAGAGATAATTTATATTACACATGGACAAAAATATGTTCCCTGAGCTTGTTTGTTTTCCTTTCTTACCTTTCCTTCCTTCCTGCCTTCCTTTCTTCTGTCCTTCCTTCTTTTGATATCTTATATATATATTTTTTTTTCAGGTTTTGGGATGAATCAGGTGTGTCCAACCTATAACCACAGTCTGTAACCAAAGGTAGCTATGATGTAATCAAACACAAAACTGTAAATTTACTTAAATGTGTGTATGTGTGTGTGTAACTCAAATGTGTGATAGTCATATGAACTTTTTCTATGAACTTTACAATGTCAAAATATTGGGCATACTTGAAAGATAAGGTTTATTGTCACCAATGTTTAATATACCTTTAATGTAAAGCTGTAATAATTAATGTGAGAATTCTTAATATAAAAATCCATGTATATTACACAATGCTAAAAGAAAAAGAAGCTTATTTGGGTAATTTGGTCAATTCAGTATTTACTAAAAAAGGCCCCATAACATATACCATTAGATCATTTTTAACAACTGTCCATAAAATTTGAAAACAAGAAAACTACACACAATAAGCTGGTTAACTAACAGTATGATATGACATGTTAATTATTCAGAAGGATTTTACATGAACTTAAATATTCCCTTGATATTTAATTCTGAATGTGTAGTATGTGTATATGAATAGAACTATGTGGTAGATATCTTGTAACTTATTTGAGAAGATACTGTTTATTCCTAAGTTGTTGGGGTTTCTTTTCCAAATATCAAGTTGAATTTGTCTTTATGAGTAAAATGTTTTGATAGTTCTTCACAGTCCAGTATCTTAAATAATGTATCTCATTTTCATATTGGAACTTTCCATCTCCTCGGTGAATATGCTCCTATATACTATCCCTTTTAATTTCTTCCTCACATAAATATGTCTTTTCACAAATGTCTTGAATATTTAGTGGTGTTTTGTTTTATTTGTTGTTGTTGTTGTCTTTTTTTGCCAGTAGATTAGAGTAACACTTTATAGAATTTCTTTTTTTTAATAATTTATTTTTTATTTCTTCAAGTTACATCTCAATCACAATCCCCTCCCTACTCCCCCCTCCAGTCCCACCCTTCCACCCTCCTCCCTCTCAACCCCCCCATCCTCTTCCCTTCTTTTTTTTTTTTTTAGTTTAAGGTAGAATTTCTTTTAAATTAACTAAATTCCTATCTGGGATCAAATTCTGATTAGTTAATCTTCCCATATTATGTAAATGATTCAAACTGCATATAAACATAGATCATAATAAACAAGTTGATAAATTTTCCCTAACTTTCTTGCCTACATCTCCATCAATACTATAATTCTATTTTATTTCTTGCCTATATATCCAACAATACATTCATTCTATTTAGAAATTCACTTATTTGATTTACTACTTATACTATGCCAGATAAAAGTACATGCTCCATTAATAGTAAAAGCCTCATAATAATTTTATATGAGTGAATATCACAAGTTCATAAAGCTCTGAAGAATAAATAAGTTCTGTGGCAATAGTTTCAACAATGATAAATGCATGGTCAAGATGAAGTCCAGGGTCCAGTGTGGACCTGTGCACTGGCATGAGCAGACAGCAGAAAGAAAATAAAGAAGTCATTAAAAATTCAACATAATGTTCACCTACTTCAACATTTTTCTTAGGGCCAAATTTACTAGCTCAGTAATTCAATATGCTGACCATTATCTGAGAAAGAAAGAGAGGAGAGTTAGTAGAGAGAAGGGAAGAAAGCACAGGAAAGAAGGAATGAATAAAGGAAGAAATTAAAGAGTGAGAGGGAAGAAGAAAAGAAAGAATGGGGAGGAGAAAGGACAAAAGGGATAAAATAAACAAAGGAACAGTAGATGGAACACGAAAAAGATAAGTGAAAAGAGAAGAGAAAGAAAAGAAGGAAAATGGAGTGGAGGAGGAGCTATGTTAATTAGTAGTTGTTAATTGCCTTAAATTTCTAATCAATGAGTTGAAATGAAAGACTCCAATTCCAAACCTTTGTACTTATTTTTTGGTCTCTTCCTCAGCCATATTATCTATGACTGATATTTAAGGAATTTCTTCAATAGACTACTTTGCCAGACATGCTGCTGGCACAAACTTTCTCCTCAATGTACAAAATATATAACACCAAAGCAGAATGCCATGGACTCTTGAAAGTCTCTGTGTGAATGGTAACTAATTAAGAGGATAAAATAATCTACATACCCTTAAAAAAACACTGAGCCAAAACCTAATAAATAGCTAGCTTATTTGGCTTTAAACTTTTTGTCTAAAGACTGATATAACTGTGTATATTAATTAGAAAATCATCTCATTCCCATGACTGTGAAATACTTATTTCAAGTTGTATTATGTTTATAGAAATGGATAATCTCATGAAATGGAAGGCCGTAGTCTTAGAAAGGGCGATATTTTATTGATTTATTTGCACATATTAATCACAGCCTTGGATCATAGATTCAGTGCTGACTCCCATTTATTACTTGACCCAGCATAACTACTCTGTACATCAATATAACAAATGCTAGTAATCGTCCGTAGGATACAGGATGACTAAAGCAGTAAGAATTCCACACAGCAGCAGATCAAAACAGATGCTGAGACACGTGGTCAAACATTAGGTCGAGCTCTGGGAGCCTTACTAAGAAAGGGAGAAGGAACAGAAAGATCTAGAGGGGTCAAGATCAACACATGAAGATCAACAGACCCAACTAACCTAGGCCCCTAAAGGCTTATAGTGACTGAAACACTAACCAAAATAAGAAGGAAAAAAAGCTTAGACTTGACCTAGACCCCCCATACAAATATAGAGGATAGGCAACTTGGTCCTCATGCAGGCCCCTTAACAAGTAGGGGTGGGGCGGTCTCAGTCCTGAACTTTGCTACCTGTTAGTGGGACACTTTATTGTAGTGGAGCTGCCAAGTCGGGTCCCAAAGCAAAAGGAAGCTCTTAGCCCTCATGTGACTGATGAACTGAGGGGTGCTGATATACGGGCGACCCCCACACTGGAGGAGTAGGATCGGTGGGAGAGGGAATAAAGGGTGGGGGGACTGGAAGGGGGCTGTGATTGAGATGTAACTTGAATTAATAAATAAACATGTTTTTTAAAAAGAAAAGAAATAGAGTAGGTGTTTTCTAATCCTAGGGGATGATGTGCTTGATAACAAGCTAGTGTATAGTATCCTAGTGAGTTCTTTTCTTTGTATTCCCAGTGAAAATTACACTTATGCTCATTGTCAACCATACTGAGTTGTGTCTTTAGATGTTCCATGTTATTTGAACAGTTCTTTTCTTCTCTTGCCCAATTTTTCTTAATGACCTCTTAGAAAAATTTGTCACAATTAACTCATTGTGATTTGGGACCAGTTAAGGTGAATTCGAATGCACATTTTCTTAACTTAAAATGAGAACTATGAAAATTAGATATATTTTATTATCCAACTTTATTTTACTTTCTGACTAAATGGTCTCTGATGTGGTTGAAGACTAGATAGTTATAGTCTAACAGTTAAGTTTTAAGTTGTTCAGGAATTAGAAGGCTGTTTTAGGTCTTAGAAGATGTTTTTAAGTTGGCAATGCAAGTTAGGATGAAAATTGAGTTTGGTATAGAACTTTAAACTCATTGAGTTAGATAGATAATATAATATTCTTATTAGTTGACAAATACATATGGACTTGACATTGGGAATGTATGTCATACCTTATAGCTTTCATAATTGTTGCTTAATTTTTTTAACATTTATTAATTCAAGTTACATCTTGATTGTAGCCCCATCCTTCCTCACCTCCCAGTCCCACCCTCCCACCCTCAACTCCCTCTCCCATTTATCATTCTCTTCCAGTGTGGGGGGACCCCACATATCACCCCACATCATTTCATTAGTCACATAAGAGATAAGAGCTTCCTCTTTCTTGGGGCACCCAACATGGCTCAGTTAATGTAATGGGTCCCAATAAAAGGTAACAAAGTCCATCACCAAGACTTCCCCCACTCCCACTTGTTAATGGATCCTCATGATGACAAAATTGCCCATCATCTACATTTGTATAGGGTGTGTAGGTCCAGTTTCTTTCTTTCTTTCTTTCTTTCTTTCTTTCTTTCTTTCTTTCTTTCTTTCTTTCTTTCTTTCTTTCTTTCTTCCTTCCTTCCTTCCTTCCTTCCTTCCTTCCTTCCTTCCTTCCTTC